>NIPM01001684.1:4797-17489 GCA_002738285.1 Holacanthella duospinosa
AAAAAAAAAAAAAAAAAAACTTTCTAAAAAAAAAAAAGTTCCAATTTAAGGAAAAACATTTTCACTCAAGTTCAGTTCGTAACATGGGACCTTCAATTTCAAAGAAAATAGAAATCTTTTCCCCCTTCTCATTCTTAACCCATGCCGCTATAAGAAAAATTGCTTCTAAACACGCAGGACTCTTCCAAACTCGTCAGTCAAGTCAAATGTTCAGGATCCTGTCAAGTTTGTCCGAATATCCAAAAAAGACACTAAAGGAACCAGTTGTTCATGCATATACTCAACCTAACCAATCTTACAGAGACATGTATGTACAGAGAAGAAGAAGAAGCTTTTCTGGAGTTTTTGGGAACAGTTGCCCTTTCTCTTGGCAGAACGAATCCCTATTTCTATTATTCCCATCTGCTCAACCCCAAACACCAGCCAAAAAGTCAAAGTTTATTCTTCACTTTTCAAGATTATTGACTACCACTACTTGTACCAAACTCAAATGAAAGGTTCATCTTTTCAAAAACCCTCATATTCTCTTCTTTTTTTTTTTTGAAGGGAATAGTAGTAAAAAACTGTTGGGTTTTCCTTACAACAAAATAAGACCATTATTATAACTTTCTTCTACATAAAAACTTATGGAAAATCTTTTGGTCTCATTCCATAATAATAACTAAAGTAAGAAAAAGAATATTAGAAGCTTAAATTACTCCCAAGTCCTAACTGTGACAGTAGGTAGTAGGAGGAGCAGTATGTTGTGGGTTATCTAAATCTAACCTTATGAATTTTTATGTAACTATAAATTTTAAACTACAAAATATAAAAATCAAAAAGCTTTCAATCATCTTCCTTCATTGTCAAAGATGTCCATTGTTATCCTTACTCCCCAAGTTAGGTTTAGAAGAAAAAAAAAGTATCCATCACCTTCAGTTGGATAGAAGGAAAGGAAAAAAGAGCAAGAACTAAGGGTACTTCTTAAGTCCCAAAATCCCCATCAAGTCCAAAACAACAATAGAATTTACATGAGTTTTGAGCCACTTTACACGAAATACTTGAATAGAAAAAAAAAAAAGATCAAACAGGACTGCCAAAGTTGGTCAGCCAACAGTCAAGAGTTGTACCTTTTCTTAATAATATGAGTACATTTATAGACTTCCAAAAAAAGTTCTCTTCTTGGACTTTATGAAGGAATTGATTGAGTTCTAAACATATCATAAGGCATAGAGAGTAGAAGTCATTCTCCGTCGCAAAACCTTAGTCGAAGACAGACGGGAAGGTCTTACCGTAAAAATATTTTACGGGTAAGACATGGATCTCTGCTTTTCAGATAAAAGAAGTCGAGTGTGTGTTAAATAACTTAAGCCAAAAACATGAGCATCATATACGCCTTCTCAAATTCAATGACTTGGAAGCAACAGGGGCAAACTCCACTTTACTCACTTCCAATGAAGCTCAAAGTTATTTGAAACATGAAGCCCTTGACGTAAAAGTGAGGGAAATGCGCAAGTAGTGACTTCACCTGATTTACTAAAAATTTTACCTCAAAAACACAAATTTTTTTTTTAATTCTTCTTAACCGGATTAAATCCTTATGTATTAATTATTTTAATTTACCTGTCACAATCCCAGGTGTTGGAATGGGGGTGAAACTTCTGGTAAGGACCACATTTGTAACACTGGTGAGTACCACCAACAGCATCTGAAATCAATGAAAATAGTTTGCTCAATCAATAACAGGCTTGGTTGGTTATAATTTCAACCAAAAATGCAAACACAACAAGCAGGACCTGACGCAAAGCGGCTCTGACGGTTCAGAGTAAAACAGAGGTCGCCAATGCTGTTTAGGTTTCAGTTTAGCTTTTGTCTAGGTTAATTTGTTCAGGTTTAGGTTGCAAAGTTGAACGGTTGTGAGTATGTGGTGTGTGTAACAGTATATATTTTAATTTGGTTTAATTATTTAAAAAAATTTTTTTAATGTTTAGGGTTTAGGTTGTTGAGGATTCACTTTGAAATAGCTCAGATATAAAATGCATGAATTCAGTACGCGAAACCTATAAGAAACACCACGGATTCGGGGATTCAGTGAAACTCGCTAATCTACTAATTTCGATTTGACGATACAACAAATGAATCGGAATCGGAACTCGGAATACAAATCAAAATAATGCTACATGATTCACGTTAAAACTTTTGAATAATACTATTTTTTGAGGTGTAATATAGAAAACATACATTATCAAGGTTGTTTGACTTCAAAAAAAAACAATTGGCTTGTTATCTATCAAGTGCCTCTGTTGTCAAGGAACCTTGGACACTATCAAAAAAAAAAAAAAAACTATTTCCTATCCAAAGGCTTAGATCATGACAAAATTTGATAACTGAAGCAGTAAACAATCTTCGATTTTCAAAGATGACTATGAAAAATTTCTGGACGACTGACATAATATGACTTATTTTTAATACTCAAATTCCGATTGACGGAGAATTTTTTTTTCTAATTTAAGTCAACATTAGTAATGTGCGCAGTACGATAAATTCCTTATTAATAATTTACATAACTTACGTACTGAACTTAGCCCAATCGTATAAACGAAGGCTATAGGGGGCAAAGACTTTTTCTTAACATTACTCCCATAGTACGCGTAATGCCCTGCCCTAAGCTTATACATTAAACATTAAATTACTGCGCTACCCTAATAATAGGAATATCAAATACAACTAATCTTGTCAAAAGAAAACTTAAAAATTTGTTAGTAAATTAAGTAATAAGTATGATTTTTACGAGTAAAGGATCCATTCGGCATCCGTGAATGTTGACCATCCGTTACATGTACTCACTTCACTGAAGTCAAAACTCAAACTGAACTCAACCCGCTTCTTCCTTCGCCTTGTCTCTTCTTCACTCGTTTTTTTTACTACCAAAAGTAAAAAGTCTGAAAATACAACTAGTGTCAAGCTAACCCAAACCCAACAACTACATCATGTAAGAACATTGCAGCTCAAGTGGCCTACCATGTTCATGAATAAAAAAATATTTTTTACATTTGACAAGGATTTTTTAACTTACCAATATTTGACGATTATAGTATAATTCATATTAATTCGATTGACCTTGATTGATTATTTGCGTGTATTCAAGTAGAGTAATAATACTTCACTAATTTCTTGACTATACCACATTCAGTTTAAATATACATTATTGTTGATTTTGGATTCTAACAGTATAATAGTCCTCCCGTATCCATGATTTTCGAAACTTTGAGACCAAAGTCTCGTGTGTATGATTCTCGAAGTTTAGTTGCTTCACTCAGCACCTTATTCACAAATTCCTAAAAATAATATGATTTAACTTAAAAGTTTCATAAATTAATTTAGAACAGGGAAATGTTCTTTTTTTTTGTAGAGTTCCACTTACTTCTGCACCTTGTTTGCTGAGTATTCCAATGGCTGATACAGAATTACGTACCATAATAGGTCTACCTAAGATAAATCGATTTACAGAGAAGACATACGGAATCCCATTGTTCTTCGCTGTTGAAATTATTTCTTCAAATTTGTCATCCAGGCCTCCTAAAATGAAAAAATTAAAATTAAATTAAGAAATTGGCCCAATTGAATAGACACACATTTGACATTATTTGACTCAAGATCTGGAGCAAGAATCACAAGTTGGACTTTCTTGAGTTGCAGATAACTCATGACATCTTTGATCCCATGGATGAATCGTCTATTCGATAAAAATTTAAGAGGTTCCATGTGATAGAGACGATCTTGGAATCGGAAAAGTTCTTTCATAAGGCCAATGACATGCCCATGTAATTCTTTCGAAAGGTACATGTCACAATAACTTCGAAACTTTCTATTATGCATCTGGGCCTTGACGTTGGACACCACTTCCAGTGGTATTGCTACTTTTAAACCGTTATCAGTTTCTCTCTGTTCGACTTTTATGTTTTCTAATTGGATGGCAGCACGCTCAGCATCATCCAATAGCTTTCGAAAAATGTTAAATTCTGAGTTTCTTTTTACACTCGAATCTGAAGAACGTCTTATCATCTCAGTCGGGGTACTTGTGTTTTCTTTTGATAGCATATTACAAAGTTCAGCTTTTGGAAGATTTTCATCCTTTTCAACGATGTGCTCTTGTACCTGTGTTACAGAATCACCATCGTCAACTTTATCTTCACCATAAGGCTTTGAATCTAATGTGTTTGATGTATTATGGTCGCTGATCTCTATTTTTATTTCTGCTTCGTTTTCAAATTTCAGTGTAATAAATTGAGCATCTGTAATGAAATTTTCTGTAGACGCACCCACAGATTTTTCATTATCATTGGAAGCATTCGGAATAAATAATGTGCTGAGGCTTAAACTGATGGATTCTGTTCTTGTTGAAGTTTTGTTAATAGAACCTTGGCGTAATGATCGAGAAATCAAGATAGCTTGTTTCAACTTTGATGTGCGTTTCTTTATCGGTTGTTCTCGCATTTTCCCTCGATGGATGAAACTTAGACCTGAAGAATCTAGAATATTACCTACAGGTTGAAGTTTCGTACTGTATTTCATCACATCCTGTTTCCTCCTGATGCGTGATTTTGACTGCTTTTGTGAAGGCTTTAGAAGAAGTTCTATATTTATCACAATTGGATTTTTGGACGGTTTCTTATTCATTTTTTGACTAACACTTGGAAATGGGGCTGAAGAGCCTAGAGGTAATTTCTCTTTGTGACTTTCAACGGCCGCTTGGGTTTGAGGAACTCGAGTAGCAGCAGCATATGACATAGAAAGGATTGGAAAATCGCTGTTCAACGGCCATGAGCATTCTGCTTCGCTGCTCTTAGAAACTTTCGAGGCTTTTATTTCTGAAACACCTGAGTTGCATGATAGATTCTGTTGGGCATATGATGCAGATTGTTGGTAGGTGTTACCGCTTCGATTTTTCATCATGAGCTCCATTATTGCTGGACTAATTATCTGAACATGAGAATCCTTTGGAGCGTAAATGGCCTTTAGCACTGCATCCTCACGACGTCTCTGACGATGTGCATTAGGGAGTCTCTTTCTGAAAACAGGAGTAGTGGTATTGGTTGGGTCGCCAGAGTCAATGATGGGACTGTAATTTTTTCTCGAACTTTTAGCTGGTACTTGTGCTGTTTGTTGTACAGCTACTGATAGTGCATTTTTTCTATTTGATTTCGGTATATTATTTCTGGTGGTCAGTGACGAGTGTGGATTGGATAGTAATTCAAAATTTTTAGGTTTAGAAGATAGAGCAGTTGCTAAATTGGCCATGATGAAACAGCAGCTACGGAGTAGTTATGCACGGAGCAGCTACGAAGCAGCTATGGAGCAGCCACTAAAGAAAGGAAAAAGTAATACTTCATTGTTTATAATCTCCAATTTACTCNGAGCAGCTACGAAGCAGCTATGGAGCAGCCACTAAAGAAAGGAAAAAGTAATAATTCATTGTTTATAATCTCCAATTTACTCCAAGTAGAAAGGACTTACAAAGTTGTATTATTCGACCACTTTGAAGAAGTATTTTTGCTTGTAAAAACTTTCTTTGTGAACGAAAGGCTACTAAATTTTTTTTCTCTAGCTATTCCTCATCTAACTGAACTGATCAAGCAACATTGAAATATTTACAAAATATATTGATCCCATTGTATCAAAGCAATCAAGGTTGCTATGAGGAATTTTGAACATTTTTGATAGTGACTAAATATTTTTACTAAAAAAATTCACTAAATTGATTTTATCAAACCACCCAATCTTTCTGATTACATTAATAATGAATTTAAAAACAAACAAAAAAAAAATTTTTTTTTAATTTGCATTTAATTTAATCACCATAAAATTACTCTGTCTATTCTATATTTAGCTACATTTAGAAATAAAAGTAATTTTTTTTTCATTTTCGCATAAATAAACAAAGTTTTTTTTTGTGCAAAATTTCAGTTGGCCGTAAACAATAGATGTCAAATTCATAATTTTATGCTAAATTATCGATAAATTGACATATTGATATCGTCTAGCTTAATTTTCATTGAGGTGTACTTTACAAACACTTTACTAAAACACTAATATAAACTATATAACAATAAACTATACTATAAACACTATTATAACAACCTCATTTTATCCCGCTGTGTTAAGTTGTTTTTTTTTAATTTAGGTGTGATTACATCATTATGCAAGTTAGGGTTGATGTTGTTCTTAGGTGTCAGTTGTCTTCACCTTGGTCTTGTAAAAATGAAATCACAGCAACTTCAAGTTTTGTAAGCATAAGCAGGATCAGGATACAGAAGGACGCAACTTTATTCTTGTAATAACGTCCCCTCGCCGCCATATTCTTAACACTAATTAGCTTAATAAACGATCTAAAATGTGTTTTCTCTCAAATTATTTGGAATAATCTGGTATCCTCTCCCAGCTCTCAGGTATAATTTTCAGAAATCAATAATTACTTTAGCAATACTTTAAGAACTCCCATTAGACAGTTTTGCAACGAAAAGCACTTTGGCCATCAGCAGCGGTTTTTTTTATGTTTGCCTAAAAATTAAGTCAATACAACATGCAACATGCAACTCATGAAGTTAGTGTTAAGGTATAAAATGTTTTATGTTATGGTTAGGTAAACAAATGCAATTTTTTACTTTAGGTTCTTCTCTCATCAATTAATCAAAGAAGATGAAGTTTTAGTTTAATTTTATTTTTGAAAATTATTGTAAACAGTACTTTTTGTAACATCACTGATTGATTTGAAGAAAAAGAAATTGTAAAGGGCTAAAATTATACAGAATCATGAAGCAGAATCCAGTCTACAAGAGAACAACTTGACGTTTTCGGGCTAATCGGTAAGATTTCTTAAAAAACCTGACCTTATTCACCGATCTTTCTTTTCAAATCTCTCAGATATCTATTCAGAAGAAAAAAAGCCAAAAACTCAAGCTCAACTTAAACAACTCGGTATAATAAGAATTGTATCGTGGAGGAACCACAGCTACAGATAAAAATTAAGCAGATGGGGATGGTGCGATGGGACTCATGTTCATTTCCAATGTACACAATTTCAGAAAGAAAAAATGAAAGAAAACATTTGAGACTCTTTTAGAAAAAGTTCTGAGCCTGACCCTGAGCTCCTTTACTTGAACAACTTTAATACAACTCCTCATGTTTGAGCCGGGTATTTCCTTTCCTTTGACATAAAAGTAAGGATTTATAAGAAATTGAATTGGATAAAGATTTCGATCCTACATTTATTCAATTCAAACTTACAAATCCTACAGTACCATTACCATTTGAACTATATTATATTTTTTAAATTGAGGATTAAGTGCTTCCTCATTATCAGTCTAGAGAGGAAAGGATTATGATGGGAGTCTGTCTGGTTCCTTATCCTATTTTCTCTTGATTAATCTGATTTATATCCATACAATGAACAGTCTTTTCAATAACTTATTTATGAAATATTGAGGTAAACTCAAAAAATCATAGAGATTTTCAATGAATAACTTATTACTATGATTCGTCGACAATACATGACGTCAGTGTATCAGTTTACTGTATAAAACTTCCTTGTTAAATCTAACATTGAGTATAATTAATGAAGTTGGATGGTTTTGTCAATTTATGTAAAGATATTAAGTTGAGATTTGTATTTTAATTTCTTTAGAGAATAGAAAGGGATCCTCTACCTCTGTCCAAGTTAATTGAGTTGATTGTTCGTATGTATGGATTAGATGTAAAGTTCATTAAACGATCCTTAGTAGTAAACCCGTTCTCACCTCCTCATTATCTTTTGTCATTCAGAGTCTTCTTCCATTGGAAGGGAGTTTACATTACATGGACTCAAGACAGAAGATGAACCTCTTAGAGTTTTTTCATAATTCTTACAACTGCTGGATGAAGTATGAAGAAATGTTGAAGCTTCAAGTAAGATGAAGAATGTGTAAGTTCTTCTGATTCTGAAGCTGTTCTGCTGGTTTGTCGAGGTTCTTCGGCGAATAATGGGTTTGATGTAATAATGTTTTGATCTACAAAAAAAGTGTAATTGCCATTGGCAGTATGATTGGAGGAGCATTGGGTACGTCGTTCCGAAGACCTGTTTATCACTAACCAGTACTACAACTTATTTACAATCTACTGATAGAATCCTCAAAAAAAAAAAAGAAAAAAAAATTACTCATCATGATGTTCGATATTCGATAAATGAGCAGAAGCATAAAACTAATTTATCCTTCTCTACTGTCAATCCCTATCAAATGAATTCAAGTTTCAACTAGAGCTTACCCAAATGAAGTGATTCCGGTATTAGATAATAAAGTTAATTCAACTGTAATTTAACGTTAAAAAAAAAAGTTTGATTAGCTACTACATCTCTAAAGCTTGAAATTTTAGAGATACTCTGACAAAAAAAAATTACATAAAATACGATAGTTTTATAACCTAAAACTTAAAAGTAGTTAAAGAGTTGACAGATGAGTAGTAAGTGTTGTCTAGGACCTAAGATTCCATTTTTGTTGACCTCTACCGAGATCATCAAAGTCAAAAAACTGTTCTCATTGAATCCAAATAACAATAGAATATCAATGAGAATCAGAGTTATAAATGTTGTCAATTTATATTAAAAAAGTGAATAATTTTGATTCAGACTTCGATGACCTCCTAAGATAACCAAACTGCTCTGATGATGGGTCCTTACTACTTTTTTAGTAACAAGTAAACAATCATTATTTAAACTATGATTGTTTACTCCAATTTTTGATAGATTCCACCAACCAAGTGTGTGACTGGTTCACAATTTACAATATTACAATAATTGTCCAACTTTTTAAAACATTCCTTAAAGAACTGTTTCAAAATTTGGAATATAAATTGAGTAGTTTCAAACTTTCTTCCGGTTGACTGATTAAGCTACAATTTCATTGATTTTGAGTATTTAAAAAAAAAACTCGTCTCGTCCAGTTGCACGACAGTAGACAAACCAAATTAGGTTATACTTTCAAAAAATTTTGTCATGATGCATGTTATTTCAATTTTTAGGTGCAAGAAGCTCTGAGTCAGGAACTCAAGAAGTGACTACTAAAGGAGACATTGGGGAAAAAATTTTTTTTTCAGATTGTGAACAGATTTCCCATTCATCTGTCTCCACATCTGTGGATTTCGAATATCAGCGTTGCACATGGACTAGGTTCATTTTCAGAAGATACCATTACGTGGTTATACCATAGGGGGACTTCAAGATTTAAAAAAAAAACTAAATCTTGATGAAGTATCCGTACACTTGACATCAAGAAATCCACCACTACCAGCATCCGCTTCAGAAGTGTCTCGCATGTCGCTGTCGTGTGCCGTAAGCCACTCTAGACAACTCTTATACTTACATATTATTTCTATTTCCTTCCCTTCAGTTGCAGTTGATGATTTTAACACAGACAAATTTTAACATAAATTATTGTATTTTGCCTGGAAGCAATTATGAAAAAAAAAAAAAAAATTTGTAAACTAGTTGTTAGGTTTCTATATAAAGGAACCACAAAATCTAATAAGTAATTTGTACATAGAAAAAAATGGAAGAGAAAATGAAAAGAAGTTATTCAAATCTATCCGGGATTCCTTCCATTCATTCATTTTGAACTTTTCCATTTCCGTTTCCGTTTTATTTACACCCGGGTCTTCAAATAGTACTTTTCCCTCAATAACAGTGTAATAATAATAAGAGAAACGGAAATGAACCAACAAAATTTATACTCCTATGAATTGAAGGAATAATTATTTAGTATTTAGTAATATTATTATTGCTTCTGAAGAGCATCAATTCATAGTGATGTAAATACAACCGGAACCAGTACCATCAAAATTCTTGACGTTTCAATAATATCTGAAAATAAATTTATGAATTTCAGTCTCACTAATAGTATACATATTATGAATAAATTTGTAATAGAAAGATTTAAAAAAAATTTTTTTTTTTTTTTTTTTTTTTTGTTCCCTTACGTTGACATTTTTGTGATGATGCGAATGATGATTTTGAATTACGAATTGTGAGATGATTATTTTTATCACTGAATTGATACGTAGCTTGAAACCCTGTAGCGTCGTATCGATCATTAGATCGAAATGTAACACGAAAAAATTTTCGATCTGATTTGATTTTTAATTCTTTCAGAGTTCCACATTTCCGGTCATACTTTCGATCAACGTTTCGATAGTTGGAGAATTCAACATAGTCTGAATGTGTAAGTTCATCACATCTATAAGAATAAAAAATCATTTTCAGTAAATCATTTTCAGTAAATCATTTTCTCCAGCTGTGTTTAAGGTTATAAAAGTCAGTAGTGTAAAAATTTGGCAAAAACGTTCCCCCCTCCGGGCCTTACGGTTCAACACCATCAATGTGAAAGTAAGTAAAGTAGAGCTCAACATGTTGATTGTCAGATCCATAGAAAAAGTAATTACATTCAGTATCTCTTGGATAAAATCCAGGATAATTTGGACTTGTAAATGTACCATTACTTGTTTCAGTACTGTTAAATACAAATTTACAAGTTTCATCTGAATCTTGTCTTCCGGTTTGAATTCCAAAATCTAAAATCAAATTATTAGTTTAATTCTTTACAGTTTTACAGGTATGTTTTTATTGTTTTGGAAATGATTTATTGACTATTCACCTGTGACGAAGAAGTATAATCCATTGAATCCCCAGTTATACCGTGATGAATGTGGAGCATTCAATTCCAGTGTCATTTTGTTCCCATTGGACATCACAGGAAGAGGGATTGCGATACCACAAAAATCTTCTAATCGAATAAGACTTCCATCAGAATAAACAAATGCTGAGACTACATCTGCTCCACCACAACTTTAAAAATTTATAACAAAACTCAAAAGTGATTTACTTGTGGGGTAAAAATTTTTGGTATTAAATTTTTTTTTTTATCTAATGAATACAGAATACTAACTACTAATTTATAAGAAAAATGAACTTACTCTGATGAATTTTTATCAGGTTGATGGAGATTGAAGTCTGAGAAGACAATTTTGACACGCTCTCGTCCAGTTCCAACGAAATCATATCTACAATGAGTTTTAGGTGGATATGGATGAGGGTAATGTGGAGAAGAAATTGTACCATTTTTACCATGGTCACTTGTAATGATAGAAGTACACTGTGGAACTGAAGAAAAAGAGGAAAAAATAACAACTTTATGATTAGTCAATCAGGAATTTTGGTACTATAAGTCACTGGTTTGTAATGACTACTTACGACTTAGACTTACCATTAGACAGGTAAGAACCTGCGAAAGTTGAGCTACAGCTACAGGTGAGCAAAAAAATTAAAATGGTTGTCAAAGTCATTTTGCCTTGAAAATTTTATTGTTTTTTTTTTTACTATTAACGTCACAAATAAGTTCAAAATATTGAATCTAGGTACATGAAATTAGGTATTTAGGATATAAAATGAAACTTTTTTTTTCTTGGTTAGAAAATTAGAAACTTTCTTCCTGAGATGAGGTGAAAGTTACATAGATCTTGTAGAGAAAGTTTGGCAGCGCAGAATCCACATCTTCTCACTTCTATTATTTTGAAATTCGGAAATTTCATCTTTCATCGAACTTTTCCGAATTTTACTGAAGAATATTCATACACTTTGGAAAAAAAAAAAAGATTCTTGATGCTTGAGATTGTGAAAAAACTTGTTGATAAAATTTTAAAATGGTAAGATAAGCTTTACCTTTTTTAACAATGAGGTTAGCAAGAATATAAGAAATTGTGGTGAATTTAGCCACAATTGACAATAAAATTCAATGAGATGGGCATAGTCTCTTGGGAATTTCACATGAAATTAGTACATAATAAAAATTGAGTATATTAGGTAGAAATACTGAAATCTTATTGTTTTTTTGATGAACTGACTCTTCTGTGAGTTAATTTGTTCTTGTTGACGAAGGTGATGTCGCCAAAATTTTTACAAATTTTTTTTTTAACAAAGGAATTACCCAAAAGGCCTCGACTTCTCAACCCAATTGCGTGAAATTGTGGTTGAAATTTAGCAATCCCAAAACGGAAGTGACTCAGTCTCAACCCTTTAACTTTCCTTGAGGATTTACGTGTCACTGCGTGATGTTGTATTATGTATATAATTCTTATAAATTTTGTGGTAAATGATAAGTTATTAGTATTTACCACAAAATGACTTTGGTCACTTACATGTATCTCTTAATCGGCCTTGACTAAAATCAAGTAATGACTTATAAATTTCTATGCGAAACTGCTTAAATTATTACTGTTAAGTCAAGAGTATAATATAAAACTTTCCTAATCAAAATTATAATGATTATTCTTAATTTAATTAATTGTTTTGTTTGAATCTGATGTGACAACTTGGAGAGCTCCTGGTGTTGGTGATAACTGAATTGCTGGTCCTGGTGATGGTCCTTGTTTTTGTTGGAGATACTGAGTTTGTGGTCCACCCAATGGGAATCCATTTGGACCTACTCCTCCAACATAATCATATGGAAACTGACCTCCTGGACTCCCTTGCCCATTGATATACTGTGATTGATCTGGAAATTGTTGTTGCTGTTGTTGAGGATTAATTGTTCCAGGACTCAGCTGACCTTGGACGACCTGTCCTTGAGGAACATATTGCTGCGGTTGGAGTGGAAACTGAGTAAGAAATCTTTGACCTTGAAACTGTC
>NIPM01001686.1:0-15850 GCA_002738285.1 Holacanthella duospinosa
GGTGGCGAAGTTGATTAAACCCAATAGAATGTACGTCCTGATCTATGAATTTGAGATCAATAAATGTAATCTTCTTACTTTACAATCGTATAAAATGTGGATTTTCCAGTGGCACCGATGACGAAGGAATTTTGTCGAAAATCGAANGGTGGCGAAGTTGATTAAACCCAATAGAATGTACGTCCTGATCTATGAATTTGAGATCAATAAATGTAATCTTACTTTACAATCGTATAAAATGTGGATTTTCCAGTGGCACCGATGACGAAGGAATTTTGTCGAAAATCGAANTCTTACTTTACAATCGTATAAAATGTGGATTTTCCAGTGGCACCGATGACGAAGGAATTTTGTCGAAAATCGAAGCAGAATACTTTGAAGATAATGAAGGATAAATGCAGAAGAAAGAGAATTATTACATAAAAACAATAATAGTACCGTTGCCCTTATAGGAAATTTGTTACCATTTTTCTTAAAAGCTCAAAAAAGATGCAGTAAATTTAAAGATAGGAACAACATATAATGCTTTATGTTCTATGAATACTATAAAAGAATAGAAGATGATCTGAATTTATTTGTAAAATTTAAAATTAGCGAAAAGGTTAAATATAAAGGTGACTTATACATTGTAGTATTCTTTTATAAAGACTTGATAAAATAGATCAATACAATGGTAATGAACGAATACCTCAATCCAGAAATGGATTCAATCTATGATCTGTATAGCAAATATTTCTTTGATACTACCTAATATGGCAATTTATTTTCGTTCAGAGTAGTCCCTTTTTGATTCTTTACTTAATTCAACCAAATTTTTAATGAATCTAGATTATTCTCACTCTTGTTCAACCAATTATTTAATAAATAAAATGGGGACTATTCTGAACGAAAATAAACTCCCATATATGGCACTTTATTTTCGTTCAGAGTAGTCCTTTTATTAAACAATTGGTTGATTAATAATCATTAAAAATTTGGTTGAATTAAGCAAAGAATCAAAAAGGTACTACTCTGAACGAAAATAAATTGCCATATAGAATGTGGAACAGAAATAGGATGTATAAAGTTGCTGTTAGAGAATTATAAAAATGAAGAATTATTATCTATCATCAAGGCCTTCAAATATTGCAAGTATCTCGTTTAAAAAATTGACGCAATTTTTATCAGTTTCCAAACAAGAATTGAATATCTTTCACAACTTTTTAAAGAAGAAAAGAATCACTAATAGCGAAGGTTCTAATATTTCGGAATCTATTGATAGAATTATGTGTCAATTAAGTAATTAAAATGAAAATGTATATAATTTATTCTTTGAGTTCTTCAAACATGTAACTGAAAATGTAGTTTATTTCTATGAAGCAGTTACTCAATCTTTAGGATATCTGGAATGCTCAAAGAAAGAATTAAACGGAATAGGATTGGAATTCGATTAAGTTGTATCCGCTATTTAATTACTATCGAATATTTATAAATAGAAGCTTTCATAATTGATGTGATTTGCGATAAAATTCGTTATTTATTAAAAATGCTGTGCGTTTATATACTTCTCAATAGTGGTCTGANGTGATTTGCGATAAAATTCGTTATTTATTAAAAATGCTGTGCGTTTATATACTTCTCAATAGTGGTCTGATAATTCACTATGATCATATGATAAGGAGTGATTATTTATATTAAGTTGATCACTTAATATTCCCTGCATAGTCGTAGATACGACAGTCTGCTTCGTCTTGAGCGGATACAACTTCCTATAATTGATTAGGGTCAATGTACCTAATCGTGAATTTTCCTAATTGTGATGGCCGATTTTATTCGTGTCAATAACTTAATTATTAAAGCAGAAAGAAATTATCTGCTATCGTTAGAAATATTTATTAAGTTTACAATANCAATAGTGGTCTGATAACTCACTATGATCATATGATAAGGAGTGATTATTTATATTAAGTTGATCACTTAATATTCCCTGCATAGTCGTGGATACGACAGTCTGCTTCGTCTTGAGCGGATACAACTTCCTATAATTGATTAGGGTCAATGTACCTAATCGTGAATTTTCCTAATTGTGATGGCCGATTTTATTCGGATCAATAACTTAATTATTAAAGCAGAAAGAAATTATCTGCTATCGTTAGAAATATTTATTAAGTTTACAATATTTGTTTTTTATTTAATTAATTTATTTTCAAAGTTTTATAGCTAAACAGATTTCGGCAGAGATTTGAAGCAGACATGTAATGATTACAATTACTCGATCTGTCTAATAGAAAACTTATTTATAAATATAATCTTAAATTATCTGTTAATGGATTATAAAAATCTAAATTGTAAAAAAATAAATAGATAATCAGTTGGCAATTTATTTTCCTTCAGAGTAGTCCCTTTTTGCTTAATTCAACCAAATTTTTAATGAATTCTCACTCTTGTTCAACCAATTATTTAATAAATGGACTACTCTGAACGAAAATAAAGTGCCAGTTATAGTATGTGAAATTCTGCATGAATTTTCATGCAGAAGTGCGTAATTGTGAAACATATTTATTTGATTTAAATTTTATATTCAGTTAATATGGCACTTTATTCCCTTTTTGCTTAACTCAATTAAATTTTTAATGAATCTAGATTATTTAATAAAAGAACTTAAAGTGCCATATCACAGTTCTTTAAGTTTTCCTGTAAACAGAAATAAGATATCAAAATGATCCAGAAAAACTACTTCGATATGAGCAATTGATCCACAACATTTAATAATTTGTAAAATTGTAATTCTATTACTAAATTTGAGAATATTTTGTTGAAAACAATAGCTCCATTTGTAGCAAGAAAGAAAAAAAGAATCTGAAATCATTACTACTGAACAATTTTTGAATCAAATCCGAAACCTCTTAAAAAGTTCACTAAAAAAGGACAGGAAAATATGATAATAAATTTTATATTTTGCTTTATTGCTTTATTATTCCTTTTTAATAATAAAATTATAATTATCACAATTATGAGTCGGGGTTATCACCATTAGGAATCCCATATTACAAAAGTATAGCTTTTAAAGGTAAAAAAACATAACGTTTTTATAAGCTTATTGATTTTATATAAATTAAATAATCAAAATAAATATATTATAAACTTATTATAAATATAAATTTACATTTTGTATTATTTATTTAGTTTAAGTGAACCAATGCAATTTCCGATCACAATTAGGCACATTCACTTTACCTTATTTCCATTTGGTAGTTCAATCAAGCAAGTGCTGTGGTTTTCATAAACCTTTAATACTAGAAATGATCCATGCTTCTTTTGATCTGTTTTACCGGGATTAAGAGCTTTTACGAATACCATATCACTTTCTTTAAATGTGTGTACAATTCTATTTTTCATAATTTTTGCCCTTTCTTTATGTTCATTAAGGTTATTTAAAGTTTCAATAGAATTTAACCACTTAGAGCTATCATATGTTAAACTTATGTTGAGCATGTTCATTTGAAATACCAAGTCGGAAGGACAACAATCAATGGCTCTATGATGGGTGGATCTCAATGTCCATGCAATTTCTTGCAGGTGTCTACTCCAGAGAGGATCATTATTACAGCGTATGGCATTCTTAATAAAGTCATGGACCCTCTCTCACACTCCGTTAGACATGGGGTTCTGTACACTGCTCACTATATGCTTGACCCCAAAACTGCTTAACATTTCCTTAAATTCAACGCCCATAAATTGCATACCTTGATCAGAAGTTAGTTTTTCAGGTCTTGGATAGCGACAGAACCACCAGTGGTCTAGGGTTTTGGCGACAGTAATACCTTTTATATCAGGAAGGGGAGCAAGCTCGACCCATTTTCTGCACAAGTCTATCATTGTCATACAATATTTCACCTCATCTGACTGTTCTTCTGATTTATATTCAAAAGGACCTAAAATATTCACAGCAATATGAGAAAACGGAAGGAGATTGATCAGCGATTTATAAAATTGTCCATATGTCTTATTGGATGTTTTAAATTTGATGCATGTTTCACAAGAGTTAGTTAAATATATTATATTATTCTTAAGGCCACTCCAATAAATTAGGGTTTGGAGGAATTTTAGAGCTTAGAACTACCAGAATGTTTGAAATTATATTGAAGCCAATCTAGAATTTTACTTCTTATTGAAATCGGAATAAAAGGTATGTCACACTGTGTAACAATCATCTGCTTACCATTTAAACTTATTAATTTCATGTTTTTGGGAGTTTTTTAATCATATCTAAGCATTCCATATCGTTAAGTTGAGTAGATTGAATAAAATTATGATCCAGAGGATAAGCAGTAGATCTAACAGAAAATATTGTTTCACAGCTTAGAAAATCTGCTCCCACATTATATTCACCACATATGAATTCTATATGAGGCGCAAACTCATCAATCACAAGTTTCCAACGTTGCACTCGTTGTAGTTTGGAAGAAGATAAGAATTGGAAGTTGGCGTGGTCACTGTATACCTTTACTCTAGCTCCTAACAACAGGTGTTTATAATAGAGTAAGAAATAAACTATTGAAAACGGTTCCTTTTCACCAACAGTATAATTCATTTGAGATTCAGACATCTTTTTAAAATAATAGGATATGACTATTATTTTGGATTAATATCCCTCCAATTCCATAGTCACTTGCACCACAATAAAGTTCAAAGTCGGAATTTAAGTCTGGATGGGTGAACGGATCGATCTCCAACAGCTCCTTAATTATTTCTCTTAAATATTTTCTCTAGACTCATTCCATATAAACTCCTTCTTATCCGACGTTAATTCTGTTAAAGATGCGATCCTTGAACTTAAATTCCTGACCATAAACCTGAAAAAGTTTAGAAAGTCTAATATTTTCCTTAATTCGCGTTTATTCCTTGGGCTTTTTATTGTTTTTAAGATTTCTTGATTCCTGCGTGACGGTTTAAAGCCATCCTTCGAGATTTCGAGTCCTAAATACTCTAATTTCTGTTTGAAGAACGTACATTTGCTCAAAGTTATGGTGAGTCCATTTTTGGATATTAGTTGGAACACCGTTTTTAGGTGTGACTGGTGTTTTTCATGTGAATCTGAATGTATTAATATGTCATCCAGAAAGATGCGCACAAACTCCAAATTTTGAAATAACTTTGATATCACCTGTTGAAAGAACATAGGAGCACCTGCCTCACCAAACGGGAGTCTCAGATATTCAAATTGGCCAAAACTTAGGTTAAAACATGTTAAAGGTATTGTATCTTCCGTTAAATGTATTTGCAGATACCCACAGTTAAGGTCAATTTGAGAAAATAAAGTAGATTTTTTCATTTTTATATAATAAATCGTCTTGGCTGGGCAATGGCCACCTAGGAACCAATGTCAAAGAATCAAGCTTCCTAAAATCTACAAATACTCCCGTCTCTCTTATATACTGAAAAGGCGGGAGAGCAATAAGGTGAATTAGACACGTTTATTATATTCAAATCTAAAAGCCTTTGTATTTCCAGTTTCATAGCAGGAAGCTGTTTGAATGGGATACGATATGGTTTAAAATGAAATGGCTTGTTAGATTTGAGCTTAATAGAGAATTTGGGTCCCTTGAATGAGTCAATTTTGGTATCTGAGCCGACAAGATTTGGAAAATCATGAATTAAATCCTCATTGCTAAAAAAATTGGATGCTCTTTCATTGAGATAGCTATCTGGGTTTAAAATTGAGTTTTCAATGTGCTCTTTAGTCGCCAAATTAAATTGACTATTATTGGTTATAATCTTCATATTTTTGGTATCGATTATGATAGAGTTTTGTTTAGAAAATCCATACCCAACAAGAAATCTATTGCCAAAGATTCCATAACCAAAGCCTGAAGTTCGAATTGATATTTGTTTCTATTCTCCAATATAGAACTAAACTTAATGTGTTGTTCTAAGTGATTTATTAGAATAACCGTCCATTGAAATGATTTTCGAGTTGACTATA
Organism: Holacanthella duospinosa; assembly: GCA_002738285.1. Taxonomy (NCBI): domain Eukaryota; kingdom Metazoa; phylum Arthropoda; class Collembola; order Poduromorpha; family Neanuridae; genus Holacanthella; species Holacanthella duospinosa. Next base: position 5,966 of record NIPM01001686.1, read on the forward strand.
TGGGGTTCTATGTTTAATTCAAGTGTTTGTGCCACATTGTTTGATATTAATGACTTACTTGCCCCTGTGTCAATAATGGCATTATAAGTTTGGTCATTAATAGTAATTGGTAATCGAATTGATTTTGAATTAAAGCTTTGCCCCATATATGCGATTTCATTCTCCTCGAATTCTTCCAACTTATCCTTGTCTTCATCCTGCTTAGATGATGCATAGTTTGATGTTTCATGTTTCACTTTGGGTTTGAACTGCGTATTTTTCTTTTTAAGGGCTCTATACTCGCTATTTGAGTGATTACTTGATTGATGATAGGAACAGGATTTAGGATTCGAATTGTTATATTTTCTTTGGTTTCTTTGCGTCTTTTGATCGTAAACTTTTTTGGGTTGTTATTTTTTTCGAGTTCTGCTCTTGAAGCATTTTCATACAATTCCGAGATCGATTTAGCCACTGGCAATAAAATTAGAGTCTTTTGATGGATGTGGGGTAAGCCCCTTTTCAAATTAACCAAATCAGCTTCCTCATTTAATCTGATAGAACTGACAAATTGTTAGCGACTTTTAAGTACATCATATCTCGCAAAGTACTCAGCCATTGATTCTTCTTTCCTCTTTCGGAAAGTGTTGATCTTATCTTCATAAGCATCGATTATGCTCGTTGTCATCACTCTTTCCTTCACATTGTTAATAAAAGTTGTCCAGGAAGTGGAATTAGAATGGATGGTTTGACACTCATCATTCAAAATCATCCTACATACAGCGGATTTTTGTGGTGTCGACCAGTTGGCGGACTTCGTCACACGCTCATAGCTAAGGTACCAGGATATTACTGCCTCATAATGCAAATTGAGAAGGTAGGGAACTTGGATTTTGAAAGCTGGCAAAAGTTCCGTCTGAGGAACTGTTATTTCCAAGGTGGATTGAGAAGCGCTGGTTTGAGATTGAGATAATGAATTCATTAATGATGTGATTTGCGATAAAATTCGTTATTTATTAAAAATGCTGTGCGTTTATATACTTCTCAATAGTGGTCTGATAACTCACTATGATCATATGATAAGGAGTGATTATTTATATTAAGTTGATCACTTAATACTCCCTTCATAGTCGTGGATACGACAATAATAGAAAATTTTGCTTCTTTATGGTCCATCTTTAGCTTTGCAAATAAATCCTAGCAACATGGTGTTAAAGATACAAAACGGTGGCAAAAATCGATAAAAACTCAAAAAAGTTATCCTTATTATTTATAAATTTACTAATCACATATGCAATGTTACTACTTTATAACCCTATAATGTGCGGATTTTTGATGATATCACTGAAAACGAAAGCAATTCATCTGAAAGAGATTATTTTGGCAGCAATGGAAGCCTAAATACAGAAACAAGAAGTTTATTGAGAGATAATGGTAATAAAGGTAGTATACTAGCAAATTTACTGCACTATTATTTTCAAAGCCAAAAAAGATATAGAAAGTATTAAAACCAATGTAGGATGCTTGTGTTCCATGAATTTTATAAGAGAATGAAAGATGATATAGATTTATTTGTGAGATTCAAAATAGAGCAAAAAACCAAAGACGGTGGTTTATATAGCAATTTTATAAAGATTTGATCAAATTTATAAACATCCTCGCTATGAACGAGAGTTTTAATGATGAAAATGATTCGCTTTATGAGCTTTATGGCAAATATTTCTGGGATATTACTGAATTCCAACAGTGTGAAAGAGAAATGTAATGTATAGTATTACAGCTTAATAATTATAAAAACAATTATTTATTTTGTTTCACTACAAGGGCTTCAAATCTGAATAAAGAGTCTTTCAAGAAAATGACGCCATTTTTGAGAATTTCAAAACAAGAATTGAATATATTTGACAATTTTCTAAAGAAAAACGAATCACTAGTAGTGAAGGATCTAATACACCAGGATTTATTGACAATATTATGTGCTAACTAAGCGAATATGATAAAGATTTATATTATGAATTCTTCAAACATGACACAGAAAATGTTATTTATTTCTACAAATAACTTACTCGATATTTGGAATGCTCGAAAAGAGAATTAAGCGCAATATAAGTAAATATCGACTAAATACAATAAGTAATTTTTTTCTGCTTATTTTATAAACTTTGCAACCAAATTATTTCTTAATTACTTTTTATATCTTTTTCAAAAAGTTGGCGCCAATTTTATAAAACCATGGCAAAATTGATTAAAATTATATTATTTTTTGATGAAATTTAGAATAACAAATATAATCCTACTGCTTTATAGCCAAATAAAATGCGGACCTCCAGATGAAATAATTGATGAAGATGGCAACTTATCTGAAGGTAAAATTGACGAGAATGCAGAAAGAAAAGTGTTATTAGGGGGTAATGATAATGAAAATTTGTTACCCTATTACTTTGAAGCCCAAAAAAGATGTAGAAACTTCAACGATAAGGTCAACATACGATGCTCAGTATTCCATGAGTATTATAAAAGAGTTGAAGATCGCTTAGAATTATTTATGAGGTTTAAAATCAAGCAAAAAGTCAAAGAAAAAAGTTCAATTTATAATATATTTATGTATTATAAAGATTTATCATCATATATCAATATCCTCGCTATGAATAATAATTATAATGTGGAAGTGGATTCGATTTATGACCTAATAGCCAAGTATCTTTGGGATACAGACGAATTTCAACAGTGTAGAACCGAAATAAAGTGTATAATGGTACTATTAGATAACTATAATGTTGAACCTATATCCTACCTAACTAGAAATGGTGTAAATTTGATCAAGGCTTCTTTTAAGAAAGTACAGCCTATTCGTAAAGCAAGAATTGCAAATATTTGACAATTTTTAAAAAAAAGAAAAGAATCATTAGTGGAGTAGGTTCAAATATACCAGGGTATGTTGATAAAATCATGTGTCAATATGAAGAAGATGTTTAATATAAGTTTTTCGGACTTTATAGCTACTTTATAGAAAACCTGGATTATATTTGGGATTCCCTTGCTCGACATTTAGGTTATTTAGAGTGTTCTAAAAAAGGATTAAATCAATAGGAGTCAAATTTGATGAAATACTAAATAGCGACTAATTTTTTCTATAAATAAAATATTATTTTTGAGATTCTTGACCTTTGGTAACCATTTAATTTTCTTTAGATAAACTTATTATGCTCAGATAATCTTTATTTTATATATAAAAGACTGCCTTTGATTCTCAAAAGACTAAATTTTAAGTTCAACTTTTTATTTAATTATGTTTACTGTAAGACTTCTATCACTTACTATAGCTTCTGAGCCATCTACAGACGTAGAATCATCAATAGGAATAAGCGATCCTTTATCAATATAACCATTAACTTGACCGCCCTTTTTCGACTTTACTAACTGTGGAAAGTCTTCCATAGAAGCATGACTTCATCAAATACATTGGAAAATGAATATATAAACTCTTGGATTGGCTCTTTTTTATGAGGATCGGTATTAGGTACATGGATTTCTTCAGTTTGAAATTTGAATTTTTGTGTACGAGCTTCAGTTTGATCATCTTCCGTGTTATTAGTTATTGTGGAGTTTTGAATAGCTTTGGTATGTGCTTTTAGACTCAATAATATGGTTAGTAGCATTTTTTGAAACGTAAAGAACATGATTAAGCCACAATAGGCTATTTTTCCTAAAAACATTTTAGTGTGATTTAAAAGTCAATAATCAGTTATTTATATATTGCTTGTGATTTCTATGAGGGACTTTTATTTGAAATTTCATTAATAAATCGGTTGATCTTATTCGATAAAAGATGTAAAATGCTATTTTTCGCAAAGATATTAATAAAAATACTATTCAAATTTTATTTTACATTTCTGATTTTCAAAACAATCAAGTTTATAATCTCTTTTGATTTTTTAATAAATTAGAAGGGGTTGGAAACATAAAAATCATCATCATTTTTGAATCTAAACAATATAGTATCATTTTGATTATTCTATTTATATCTATTTCAACCTCCTCCGACTTATCCTCTGCTTCTATAAATCGATGTTTTGAATAAAACTGACTAAAGTGGGGTATGCCTCATCTTCTCTAATACTTTCGGATTGAATTATAACTGGACTTACTTGATCTTCACTCTCGTGTATACTATTTGAATCTACTTCAGATAAATCGTTATAATGAACTGAAATTGATAAATATTAGGTTGGAAACTAAATAACTGGAAAAATTTTGAAAAAATAAAACCTTTGATAACTAATAAATAAAGGGATGTTATAAATATAATAAGTGACCATTATATTAATACTTTTATTATAATATTAATTTACTTCTCTAGCACAAAATGTACTTTCGTCGGACTCAAAGCAATCTTCGAGGTATCCAGTGAGTAATATTTTTTCTTCGAATTTTTCTCAGTCTAAATAGCTGTATAAAGATCTGAATATATAATAAATACATATAGCTTGGAATAATGTGAAGGGTTCTTAATTTTTAATACCTAATCAAATATTTATTCATAGAGATTTTTTCTTTGAGGCCTCTCTCGTTATCACGGAGGAAATGAAAATCTCCGATTATAGGTCGTGGGATTTAGATTTGCTTTTTCCAAGTTAAATTACAATATGATATGTTTACACAGGTATTGTGATTACTTTATAATCTAACATTGGTTTTTTGTCAAAACCCAGTATACTGACAAAATTAATTTTTGGATCAAGTTAGTCCTTTATTTTATAAAATTTCTCGATTAAAATACCATTTATTTATTATAAATATACGGGTCTTAATTAAATTTTCCTGTGATTATACGATCCCACATTACTTAGTACTGTGCAATGTCAAAAGTTTTACATAACCTCATCTCACCGAATCGAGGCAAAAACCCAAATCCCTGTTTTAGGATCAATTACATTTGCAACAAATAAGTTTAATTATATTATAGAATCATCCGATCTTACTCTCTAAAAATATTAAAATATTTGAAGCTTTTAATCAATATGTTACCAAGAATTAAGTCTTCAAGTCATAGCCTCCTTCTATAAAACAGTACAATATTGCACATATTAAAGATTGTGGGGTTATACTATATATATTTCGTTCAGATCATGGCTCTCCATGTTTATACCGAAGTTCATAAAACTTACGAGGTAAAATGAAAATTTTGCTTTTGTCCACTGTTGCCTCAGAAAAAACAACAATTACTTTATGAAATAAAATAAACTTTATAAATTAGTTATTTATACCTTCGTAGAGTTTTTTAAATATTTTTGTATATTTTTATTTAACTTTCAAAAAATTTCCAGTTACTTAGTTTCCAATCTAATAGCTATGAAATTTGCTCACGATTTCATGTTTAGTAGAATCATGACGTTTTAACTTCCATATCTTCGTCATTTAAAACCCATTCTGAAGCGATATTTATGGCTGTTATTATCATTAGTATTTCATTTTTTACAATAAAATATATTCGCCACATCTCGGCAAAAAAGCTGGGTTCAAGGTAGGAATGTATAGCCAAAAAACTAGATTATTTATAACTATACATTTCCACTTTGAAGCATGGTTTTTTGCTGAGATATGGCCAAATAGAACTAGTTTTTTCTTTGAAAACTTCCCGAATTTATAAAAAGGGTTCTGAAACTAAATTTTTACAAAACAAAGTAGTAGTATCACAATATAAATCACAAACTAATAATATCAAATGTTTATGTTTATGCAACTTTATTACGCGACCTTTGATAATCATGCAAATTCTAAATAAAAAATCATGCAGGAACATTTGATGGACCCTTAGTCAATATTAACATAAGGATATATAAATAAGCAAGTAATCACCATTTCAATTTAGAGAATGGATAACACAGCTCCAAAAAAGAAATGCAAATGTAAAAGAGTTGTTATCAAATGTAAACCTAAGATAAAGGTGGTTAGAAAATGTAAACCAAAACTCAGTGTATCAGTTCCAATTATCAATAAACCTAACAATTCCGGGTCTTGGGAGTTAGGAATTGGCTCATCCACGTCTACAGTTTCTTCATCTACTATTGGAGGTGATGGGATTAGTAATGGAGTGGAAAATAGTGTTTATTTAGTGTTTGCTATAATGTTGATCTATTTCAATAAAAAATAATACTTTGAAATACAGCTTTGAATAAACATTTTATTAAAGTTCCTGATTTACCATTATCAGACTTTTCTCTTGAAGGATTTCCATTATTAGAGACGTATGGATCATCTACCTCTTGGAGGTTTGCCATTACCTCTTTCTCTTGAAGGGTCACCATTTCCTCACCAGGATTACCTCTTGGAGGCTTATCATTGCTTCTAGCAGGCCTCGAAGGGTCATACAGATTATCTCTAGGAGTCTCCATTGTTGGGCTCCATATGTTAATGGATCATCTACTTCGTGATCCTCTTCAGCTGGTTAGGGTTTTCATTCGTTGGTTTCGGTTTATCGAGCTTTTCATGTGGATCGGTTTATCAGGCTTTTCATTCTCTCTTGGAGGCTTTTCTCTTGAAGGTATAGGCAAATCAATGTTTCACTTTCTTGAGGCGACCATCGTGAAGAACCGCCATTGAACAGTGGAGGATATGCACCTACTGGGACTCCATAAGATACAGGCTCGGGTTCGTTGTTCCGCCTTTAGATCCAAATAGATTCTCCCAGAATCCTTGTTCGCAATTAGTCCTTCGTTGTAAAGGGGCACAGTTGGAGTATAAATAGCAAGGTTAGAATTACCATTTTCTTTTGAGTGCTTTTTCCAACCCATTCTGCCAATGGCTTAAAATCTGGGCTAAGCCTTTCAACTATTTAAATACACTGCCCGTCAAAAGTGATTCAGTGTTTGGGCTTCGAACTTAAATGGTAATTCATGAATGAGTAAAACTTTAAGCAAACCAATACTCATATAATAAATAGATACAGCCTTTATCTATAACATTAAAAATATTATAGATATGTTTTAAATATTGATAGAGTTATGATTGCTCAAAGTTGAAAGTAGGTGATTCTGTGTTTTGTCGAATTTTTTTAAAAATGAAAAATCAATAGATTGTGTGCCCGCCCTTGGTTTTTCTGATCTGTTCGAGTCTTCTAGGCATTGAACTAACAAGCTTAAGACATAATTCAGCTGAAATATTGTTCCATATATCTTGAATTCTCTCCAAAAGTTCATCTTTGTCTTTACATTGTGGTCGAATTTTTAGCTCTCTTTTCATATTATCCCATAGATGCTCAATTGGGGTAAGGTCAGAAGATTGTGCAGGCCATCTCATTACTTTTATTTCGTTTCTTTTGATCCATTTTTTATACTTGAAGCGGTATGAGAGGACGCATTTTCATTTTGAAAGACAATTTTAGATTTGACCAAGCCATACAAGTCAATTTTATACATCAGCAGGTAATCCAGAATAGTCTCATATATCTCAGCATTAACACTGCCTTCAATTCTATAAAGATACCCAACACCTGATGAAAGCATACATACCCAAACCATAATTGATCCACCACCGAATTTTTTTGATTGAGTAATATTGTGATCTCTGTGTGGTTCCCTGATTTTTCTGAAAGTTTTATTACGTCCATCAGATCCCTCTAGATTTACTTTAGTCTTATCTGACAATATCCAAGTCCTTATTTCCCAATTTCTTCTCTTGTTCGACGATGAGATTTTTTTTTAATTGTGGGCATTTCTTTTTGTATGTAGATACGATGTTGCTACGTTTTAATGTGGGCAGTATAGTACTCGAAGAGGCGGATATTCCTGCATAGGTCTTGAGTTCTCGCTGTATTTCTGTAGATGTGGAGCATTTACCACTTGTTGCTAATATTCCAATAAAATTTTCATCATACTTATTTAAGACACGAGGACGACCTATTATAGGCTCTGGAGTATTTTTTCAACTCTATTGATTACTCTGAACACTGTTGCTTGTGAAACACCAACAATTTCAGTTATTTTTCTTGAAGATTTTCCATTTAAAGCAAGTTCTTTAATTCTTGTTTCAATTTTCTTCAATGTTCTTGTCATTTAAATAAGCCTTAATACCTTCTGCTAAGGATTTGAAATAAAAATGAACAATTTTGCGGTATTTTAGATGTTCTAGAATGAAAATTTTATAAAATTAAAAAAATCGACAAAACACAGAATCAGCTACTTTCAACTTTGAGTAAGCATATCTCTATCAATATTTAAAAGATATCTATAATAGTTGGATACGTTATAGACAAAGGCAGTATCTATTTATTATATGAGTATTGGCTTGGTTGAAGTCTTACTCATTCATGAATTACCATTTAAGTTCGAATTTCCCAAACACTGAATCACTTTTGACTGGCAGTGTAGTCCATGCAACGGAAAATTGGAACCACTAAATCGCGTTTACAATGGCCAGTTGTTTTTTATAAATATGAATGGCCTCCATTTGGACAAACTTTTAACTAGGAGAATATTCGACAAAATAAGAAATGAACACATTTCAACAAAGGAGCGCCTTTAATTGACGCATCTTGAAAACTGCATTCAGAGAAAAAGTCATTATAAAAGAATGCAAATCAAATGGCACTTTATTCCCTTTTTGATTCAACCAAATTTTTAATGATTCTTTAATAAAAGGACTTAAAGAGCCACATAGCTGGAAAGACTTGTGAATTTTGGATAAAAAAGTTCACAAAAGCGCTCCTTTCGATGATAGAAATATGAATTATAAGATTAGAATAGCGTCAGATATCGGGACTTGATAAACCCTGGCACAACCATCTGTTTTAAATCTCATTGTTTTATCTTCACCTTGATTTGGCCTTTTTAATAGGAAAAGTAGGATTTGTTAAGGAACTTTGATAACCTTCGACCATTTTGTTAAAAGCTCTTATAAAAATCGAACTTTTAAATTTCAAAAGAGTATAATTTAAAAATTGTCCATTGTATGAGGTCTAAGTTTACCATCTTTGGTGTAACATTCACCGTCATCATCAGGATTGTTTGGATCATAATGAGGTCCTTTGCCATAATGAGGTCTGCCATTGCCTTCATCATCAGGATCTTCTGGTCTACCCGGCTTTCCTCCTGGTCTCCCACCAGGACCGTCTCCTGGTCCTGGTTCACTATCATCTGGGTCGTCTGCATTTGGCTTGCCACCAGTACCAGGATTTCCTCCTGGACCTTCATAACCTTCTGGTTCGCTATCATCGGGGTCACCATCTACACCTGGCTTACCACCTTGATCTGGACTACCACCTTGTTCTGGTCTACCACCTTGTTCTGGACTACCACCTTGTTCTGGTCTACCACCTTGATCTGGACTACCACCTTGTTCTGGTCTACCACCTTGTTCTGGACTACCACCTTGTTCTGGTCTACCACCTTGATCTGGACTACCACCTTGATCTGGACTACCACCTTGATCTGGACTACCACCTTGTTCTGGTCTACCACCTTGTTCTGGTCTACCACCTTGTTCTGGCTTACCACCTTGTCCTGGACTAACACCTTGTCCTGGACTAACACCTTGATCTGGACTACCACCTTGTTCTGGACTACCTCCTTGTCCTGGCCTTCCAGTTTCTCCAGGTCTACCACCTTGTTCTGGTCTTCCAGTTTCTCCAGGTCTACCTCCTTGTTCTGGTCTACCTCCTTGTCCTGGTCTTCCAGTTTCTCCAGGTCTACCACCTTGTTCTGGTCTTCCAGTTTCTCCAGGTCTACCTCCTTGTTCTGGTCTTCCAGTTTCTCCAGGTCTACCTCCTTGATCTGGTCTCCCTCCTTGTCCTGGTCTTCCAGTTTCTCCAGGTCTACCACCTTGTTCTGGTCTTCCAATTTCTCCAGGTCTACCTCCTTGTTCTGGTCTCCCACCTTGTCCTGGTCTTCCAGTTTCTCCAGGTCTACCTCC
>NIPM01001687.1:1646-17405 GCA_002738285.1 Holacanthella duospinosa
AATGCATTTCAACACCGCATTTCCATGAATAATAAAAAATAGGTATGCTTAGTTGACTTTTTGTCTTTCACCTAATGGAAAGGAGATGGATGAATAGTAAGAGACTTTTAGATTAATGTTTCCAACAATAATTCTTAATTACTCTATACTCATTTAATGTTTTTTGAAGTTTTTAATAGTGGTGTCAATCAATGCCATTTTCAGTGAGTCGGCCGCAACAAAAATTTTGATATGCGGAGAATGGATAGACACCAAGATGCTGTTTCTTGCCGGTAAAACTATTTGTGCGATTTGAACATTTCTAACAAATTATTTACACAATTTAATGATTGTTTATTATTTCTTAACCCAGACAAATTCAAAATGATATATCCAACACACATTGTCATTGATTTCAAGTTACTGAAATAAGATCCATCGATTTCGATTTATCAGAAATTGATTTTTATACTTGCTTAAAGCTACACTTTTGCTTGAAAATCTTCACTTAACGTTTCAATTTTTATTTTTATAATTTGAATTAATAATTTTCAATTACTATTTAGTTCCTATTTCATCTTTTTTTCTTATTAATCTTCATAAAACCTCTTCAAACTTAAAGCCAGAGCAACTTTCAAGAACATGAAAATGAAGTGAATATATATAAATGAAGTGAATATGTCTATACTAACCGAAAAATACAATACAAAAAATGAAATAAAATTAAACCAAAAAATAAAATTAAGTATAAACAAGTGGTTATGTGCCCGCTGTTATGCTAACGATTTTACCAGACTCTATACACGTACCATCAAGGGTGACTATTTGTGACTTGTAAATGNAATATATATAAATGAAGTGAATATGTCTATACTAACCGAAAAATACAATACAAAAAATGAAATAAAATTAAACAAAAAAATAAAATTAAGTATAAACAAGTGGTTATGTGGCCGCTGTTATGCTAACGATTTTACCAGACTCTATACACGTACCATCAAGGGTGACTATTTGTGACTTGTAAATGNCCGCTGTTATGCTAACGATTTTACCAGACTCTATACACGTACCATCAAGGGTGACTATTTGTGACTTGTAAATGTAGCTAACTTGAATTTGAAACTGAATAATTATTTGTAGAATTACTTCCGCAGGCACTCTCAAATTGGATGAGTACGACTGAAAATGTCAATGCTAGACTTGCAACCTGAAGCATCGCAAATTAATAGAATAATTTCAAAAATTTATTAAACATAGTCACTTTAATGAAAATTGTAATACTTCACTTACCGCACCCAAAAAGCCTGAAGAAAATTTGACGAATCCAAAAGCGCAGAAACCAATTTCACATTGTGAAAACTCAAAAAACATAATACTCAAGTATGATTTATGTAATTGGAGAAAATTCTTCCGTTGAATTAACCAATTTTTGAAAACGCCANACATAATACTCAAGTATGATTTATGTAATTGGAGAAAATTCTTCCGTTGAATTAACCAATTTTTGAAAACGCCATAGGTCTAAAAAATTGGAGCTTTAGATTTATTTAGAATTAATTAAAGCATGGAGCAGACTAACACAATTATAAGACATTAATAGGACAAATTTGCAAATAGATATATTGCAATTTAAATTTAAATGTCTCTTCTACTCACAATGGGTGATTATGCGCAACCAGGAGGAAATAGAACATATGCTTCCATTAGATTAATTCATCGGCAACTTATATCCAGATGTTCTGACTAATCATATTAGTTTGTGCAAGAATGCTAAGAAGTCTGCTGTCACTTTGCAAAATTTACGCATAGAAAACAAAGCAAAAAGAAAGCAGTAATATCTAACTAGAGCCATTAGCTGGTTAAAGGAAATGATAATCACCCATATAAAGAAATGAATCTACATAAAATGTTTGAGACTGAAAGCAAATTAGTTGTGGTTCGTTGTATTCTAAAATGTTGATCTAGCTTATAAAAGTTGCCATTTTGCATGTAAGTCTCGTACATTGACGAGGTATAAATGAGAAAGCCCGACGTATTAGTTTGACTAGTTTTTTTCTCAAAGCTAGAAGAAAGCAAAATGATTAGATTTGCTCGTAATCTACGTCTGCACTCGACAAATTCTGTTGCGGCATGTTGCGTGTTTTCAAAAAAACAATAATAATCCTATTGCTCTTTTCGTTTTTTTTTTGTCGATGCGATTGGAGTTAACAAAGATTTTATTTGACTAACTCAATTCCATTCTGTGCAATAGAGTTCCACTAAAATGAATGCTCCTTCCTCCATAACAAATGCGGGAAATCAGGTAATTAGGAGACCCAACATTAACATTATGCTGACATTCTTAAACCTAAAAGTCTAAGGTCACTACTGCGCTATATTTTCAAGGGGAATCCTCAACATTTAATAACTTATCAAAACGTGCTCCTGATCCCTAATTGACGAAATATTACCGACATGTTCAAATTTAATTCTCCAACGAAGAATAATAGAAAATAGTAAAAAACTTTAATTTCTCTCAAATTGTATACCCTTTTAAATCCTTAAGTTTAAGATTTTTACTGATTACCCTAAACTAGTGTATCTGAATGATCAACTGTAAGAGATTAGTGTATCTTGACACACGACGTCTCCGAGGTCAACACCGTTGACGTATTCCATCTATTCTTAAAACTCACTTCTCCAAACGAATTGAGTGATTGGATTTGTAAAAAATTAATATTTATAAATTTTCCAACCCTTTATTCAATTTAATTTACTTATTTAATAACTAATTACTAATCAATTTGAATCCACTATAAAAATACTCTCAATAATCTGACGGTTTTTCAAATACGAAAACGCATAAATGTGAATACTAATATGACTTGATCGAACACTCAACTCATTTATTTGTCAAGTAATTTGTCTGGTGCTGAAAGAGTAAGGTTTTGCACAATGCCTGCTTTGTTGAAAGTACAACAATGAGTTTCATGGGTGACGCGATTGTGGCAATTCTAAGTGAAAAAATTTGGTTGGTCGTTTTATTCACGTGTTTAGGAGCGAGTGCCTTTGAGGCACTTAGTATTGGTAGGTCAATATAGACCTAGATAGGATTATTTTAAAATTCTTAGCTTCTATTTGGCCGCACCCATCCACATGATACCTATCCTAAAATGAAGGTAAAAGCAGGTTGAAAGCATATCTGGGCGGTTGTCCTAATACGACATGTTTCGGCCGAGTATTACACATCCAAAGGTTTGAGCGTTCAAATACACTAATTTAGGGGTTAAGGGGATACTAATGGTTTCAGCCTTCAAGTTGTAATGCACTTATACAATAACCCTTGAGCCAGGTAGGTTATCACACATAACTCCTAACTTAATTCAATTCGTACGTACGTAGTAATTCAAAAAATAAACTGAAAACTCCATGTGGCAACCAATTAATTGATTGTTTGGTGAGTTATTATAATCTTCTATGCCACTTCACATCCAACAAATCCCAATTCTTTTAAATGCAATCATTTGGGATTCTTCAGCTGTGTCCTTTACTAAATTTTAGACTAATAACAGAATTAAATTTTGAAAGGAAACATCCAGAAAACGTAAAATTATTTTGTTCAATTATAAATCTATCACAATAGCCATACTGGACGTTACTTTAGCAGTTCATGTACAGTTGAATTTAAAGCAGATCTGAACTACAGGGGAAGTTTAACTGTGTATGAACAGCAAAACTTCACAAATCACAATAATTTTATCAAAAAACAGTCGGAAATCTGGCTGTCATTGGATATGTTTAATTTGAAATTGAGCGGAACGCAAACAAGTTAGAGGGAGTCACAATAATTATTTGACTACATTAATTTTTGTAAAAAGGCGTCTCTAACAAGTATGTATTAACTAATTAATTAGGTTCGTTTGTTATAATGAATTAGAAATATTTCGAGAACTGATATGTACCTTTTTTATACAGCGTCCATTACAACAGCTATGATATGAGTCAGGGAAATAGGTAACTTAGTTTAGGCTCCATACCACTCATCAAATGCTAAAACGAAAAATCAACACGAACAATTTTCAAATATAATTTTTTTTTATAAACTCCAGGAACGGAAAGTATGTCCGCAACCAATTTCTAAATATAACTACTTCAGTAATCTCAATTCGCCGAAAGGTTACCCGCACCCTCACACAATTTTGAAGCATGAAATTTTTTACAATGTTAAGAAAATAAAAATTATACATTATCCTCTAACTTAATTCAAAAAAACGGGAGAAATCAAGGACGATCAACACACTATAGCCCCCATCCTGAATGAACATGCATGGGTTACAGGAAGACTGTTTGAAAATCTAAGTCTAAAGGATTTCCGTTCCAACCATATGAATTTCTTCCAGATGAAGATGGGGAGAATTCATCTATCCGATGTTAGACAGCTTTACCGCAGCATTTATATCAAGAATTCTGTCATATTTACTAACATAAAGTTTCAAAGTCGAAGATTAAATAGAAATTTCAAACCGGATGATGTAGGATGTTATCAAATTTCACTCAGAATATTGGGACAAAGAGCATTCATGGACGCGTAGTATTTAGGTTGCACATCAAGGGGTTAATAATGTGTTTGCTGAAACGGCGTTGAATTGTGCACTGGTCCAAATTGAGTCTGTTTCATTACTTATACAAAAAACGCTTTTCAATTGTAAGCAAAACAATTTGTACAATATTTGGAAAAAGTTGTTCAAATATTAGTTTTTGTGTAGGATGAAATAGTTTCAGATAGTAACTCAGATGAATAGTATTGCAAAATTGTAATAAGTTAAGACTTTAAAATAAAAAAAAAATTATAATAATTTTGTGTTATTTTCACTTTTCTACTTATTAATTTGCAATTGATTATAAAAGATCACAATTATTTCAAACAAGAGGTTATCTAAAGAGATACGTTTTCCATTCAACCTTTTTCAGAATCTTGCCTCTTGTTTATTTTATGAAAAATTTGTGTCGGGTCGAAGGTAACTATTTTTTTTTAATGTTATTACCTCAAATAAAGTTGAGCAAGTTTGTAAAACTTCCCTTTTGGAATCAGAATCTTCCGTTTGCCAGTATTTATATCCCATCTTCAAATTCATTCAACCTATTCTCCATTTCTTAATACCACGGGTCCATTAGCATACATTTTAACTTCATTTAAAACAAAAAATAGTTTTTACTTCTTCCGACCTTCGAAAAATTAGGCGAATTTAGAAAGATCAAACGGCGAGATCAATGACTCCGGTAGAGTTTCAGGCTTTCTTTTGACAATTTTTGTATAAGCTTCAGCAGGAGCTTGCTTTAATTCAAACTTCTTTTTTGGCAAAATGGACTGAGCATTCTTTTTTCAAACCAACTTGCAGCGATTTCCAAATTGCACAACTAGTTTTGTAAAATCAGGAAGCATGTTTCCACCACCACAAGCGGACATATAGCAGTTTATCTGTTTTTATACAATTGTAATTACTTCTACCATTTAAAATTCGATAACCCAGGTTTTACTCTTTATACAGACAAATTTTGTACTATCAGTCTTTGCTCGCTTCAACCAATATTTCACTTCATTCATTGGTTACTTGAGCTGTCATATTTGCAGCAGATGCATCAAGAACAAAAATGTGAAAAGCAATGATGATTTAAGTTGGAATCAGGACCCGTTTATATACCATTGTCTTGGAGAATTAGAAAGAAAACATTGTTTGTTCATGTTCATGTTTATACTTGCCTGTGATAGGAATTTTCAATTTCAAAGGAGTTTAACAAAATTTCTGGTAAAGGTTCGAAACGGATTAAATAATATTCTTGAAAAAATTTAAAAAGGGATTAATTTAAAATTTCCATTTCTAAGAAATTAAATTTATTAAATTTCTAAGATTAGAAATGGGCTCTGCGGATTTGAGTTAGTTCGTGAGCGGCTTTCTGTCAATTGTAAACTTTTGTCGACGACGCTGAAAAATGTAGTAAAAAAATCAGATCTACCTAACCGCTACTATTCTACCTTTCAAATATATACTTTTGGTCTAACGAATAAATTTGTTTAGCGAGAAATTCGTTTTAACCTTTAAATTTTTAACGGTAGTCGAGATATAAAAAATGGATAGTTATATCTCAAGCATGACGACTTGATTAAAAGCTACCTTTGCCACTTGGTCGTTGGTGTGAATTTGAGAAAGAGGATAATATAATTGTGTACCATGAACTTTAGTCCCCAAAGTGTCCATGCTTTTCTTTAAAAAATTTAAAGAAAAGTAAAAAAAATCTGAATAAAGTCTAAAGAAAACCTAAAAAATCATAAGAAAACCTAAATAAAATCTATATAAATATTCACAAAGCGTAAAGAAACTTTATAGGGTGTTACAATGAGATATTATAATATAGTGGGATGTCACAATGGAAATTTGCTATAGGATGTTGCAAAGGGACTCTTTGATGGGACGTTACAATCAGTAAAGGCTGTTACAATAGGATGTTACAAGGGATGCCACAACCGGAATTCTTGTTGAGACTTTATAATTAACAACCGCTGCCTTAAACCTACCCTGAAATTTATTCTGGGTAGGTCTTCATCAATATAGCAATTTAGGGTTTACGAGAAGCCAATGGGGTTGTTTTCGATAGCAATAAGGAACGATTATTTGAAAACAAAATAACTAGCTTAGTTTGAGCACAAAGAATGAGTTATTATTTTACATACAAAAAAACCTAAAAATATGAAAAACCCCACATAGTAAGCCTTAAGTGCAGAAAATTAATATAAAAAAAACATTATTTTCAAGATCTTAAGAAAAATTTGATAACCTGGATATGTAACTAACTTTTGGCGATTTGCAATTTTGCCTGTGTTTTTACGTGAATCTCCCAAAAGAACAATCAACTTTTATCTTTGACCTGTGAATTCCTTCGCCTAACTTTCTTTAAGATTCCTAAAACCCACCGTCCTCCCCAAATTTAGTGTCTTAATAATTAGATTCATGAAGTCGGTATGAAATCAAAAAACGTTTAATATACTTCCTGATCTTTGAATTTAATGGAAAAATTTCTCCTCTTTTACGTCTGGTTGGTCAAGCCAAACCCGCTGTAAGTACACATGCTATAATGCTCCTTGTCGCAGAAGAGTAAGATGATCTTATAATTGTGTTACTAAACTTGTACTAACCTTCGACGTAAATCTTGCAGAAAGGAATAAAAATACTATCGGTGTCACAGTAGCCATGATGCTTTCTGAGAAAGACCAAATGCCAACAGGTTGGATTATGCGAGGAATCCTGTATATTGCACATGGTATACACCCGAAGATGGTACCAAAAGCAGATAGACCAACTGCTCTGTTATTAGATCGCGAAAGTGATTTGAATTTGAAATATTCCTGAAGACCCTATCAAAAATGAACATTCTTATATCAGAGACAGAATAATAAAGTGTGCTTCAAAATATTTTTGACGTATTTGACAATCCAATAAAAGTATCTTTCGGCTACAAAATAAGTTTAGGTACATTGCGGTTGGGTGTTTCATTTCTTACTACACATCCGGTTCTCAAAAACTGCAGCTTCGAGTTTTTTTACAGTGTTATAATTAGTCATTAAAAATTTTCGTTCGGCTAAAATCACTAACTAATCCAATCTTCTGTGTAATGGTACATCAATTATTGGCATGGAACAGTTTATACAAGAATTAAAGCCACGAGAGCAAGGTTTCAAATGCTCCGAGGTGTATCCAAAAAAAATATGGGAGTTTCTCAAAAAAATGACAGGATGTCTACCTATCGCAGCTGCCGGCAAATTCTGAGTGCAAGTCTTCACAAAACTCAAAAAGTAAAAATTTATAACCGCACTCGATTTCTAACGGAAATCATTTTAAGGAAATTAAAAAGGCAGGAAAACTAAAGTTATGCATTAAATATTCTATTAATAAAATGATCAAACTTGGACTATGATAAAAGGAATCAAATACAATACTAATAAATTCTATCCGGATATTCTAGGAAGGGTACCACTAAATAGTTTAAATGTAAAAGATTATCTAGTTATAATGTTAATATTTCAGCTTTTGGACAAAAATATTCCCTTATTTAATCAATAAATTAAATAATAGTCTTCCATTGCACTAGTTCTGATACTGGTGTTTCATGGGTGCTGGTGCCGCAATGATGCTGTTGCTGATGTAACAAATGTTATGATGCTGACGTTATATCGGTGCTGAAACAGTGTCACTCCAGTGTTGTTACTGGAGTTGCAACGGTCATTCTGCTGCTGGGTTCAATGATTCTTTATGAGTTTATCATGCGCATATAGAATGTAAGAAAAACGTATTCTATGGTAATCAAAGCGAAATTTTTCCTTACTAGTTTTGTATATCAAACTAACGGCTCGGTATTCATGTTAAACCGGTCTGCTTTCTGCATATTGTGACAATTTACTTGTGGACATTCTTGCTTAATATTTCTTACCGCCGAGTTTGCCGAGTTCAGTTATCAGAAAAGATTGTGTAAGCTGTCAAAAAATATTATTATATGTAGAAAGTGCTATGGGAAAAGCTAGTGCTAGTGGTGGTTTTAATGGAATGTGTGGTGGATTTAACCCCATTTACATTCTACTCGTAATAAATCGATGGAATATAGGAATAGCATCAAGACAATAAAAACATTATCAACATCGTTCAAGATAATGAAATTAGAAATAGAAAATATTTATGTATTTGGTTTTGATCAATTCACTGGTCAAAGACTGTGGACAGTGACACAGTCAAGGCACAAACATTATAAATTTGAGATATAACTTTATGTTTCTTTACTTTAGTTAACATAAAAGGCGCAACGAGAGTCAAGAATAATTCATTTTGCATTACTCAAAGTGTCAAATAAATCAGAATAGCCTACGTTACCTCTACCAAATACAACGTCTATGTAATCTTTCATGACCTACCTCGTTAGCTGTAAAATGTTCCAACTTCTTCTCCACAATCATAACGCAACTTGAGATTGATATTGCCGACACTATAAGAAGAAGACAGTTAACTGCAATAAAAATAGAAGTTGCAATACACAATAAAACTATCGATAGGACAAATATTAGTGGAGTATATAGCTTTTTGGCAATAGACGGTTCCAAAAATAAGACATAGTTTCCCATAGTGACGGTGTTTGAATAAAATGAATCAAAATCCCATTTATGCCTTTCCAATGCTGACAATACGACAACGGCGATATTTAGTATTGTGTACAGACATAGAAAAATCAATGTTTGAATTCGGCCCTGAAACAGTTTAAAAATTTGAGATCCCATTATCAGAATATCAGCATAAATTACTATTATGTTCACTCTCACCAATGCATTGCTTTTACTATAAACTCTCATTAAATTTGAAGGTTCAGCAATAATTTCCATTTGACTAACCAAATCTTCAAAAGCTAAATTGTTCCACCAAACAGAAATCGTAAAGCAAAGATACGTTAATCCAAATCCTAGCATGTACGCATTAGTGAAATAATTTAATTCCTTATTCGTTTGAATTTGTGTTGATAGATTTATCGCAGTCCAAATACTTCGTATGATAATTAGATTGAAAATTCCACAGAAAATCTAATATTTGAATAAATACAGCATTTAAATATTTTACAACTATTGTATCAAAAATTGGTGAATTTAGTAACCATTTGCTTTCGAGTTGTGACAATTTTGTATTTAGAAGTCTCCAAACACATTTGTATTCTAAATGGAATTAATCCAATGTAATAGCTATACTGGAAGTAGGCAATAAGAAACTCTGCAGGATTCAAATTCATGACATCCTGTTTTGGAGTCATTGTTCTCGATTCACCAACTATCAAAAATATTATTATTAGCTATTATATTTATATGCATTTAGATTTTTAAAATTTATTCCCGATTCCCAAACTTACTTGATTTTATAATGTTTCTAGAAAAAAGCATTTGAACCACTCAAACTATACTGCACCTACTATAGCGTCAATATCTTGTCCACAAGGTATTTATAATATTTGATCAAATATACAGTTCGGATTATGAAAAATTAATAATGAAAACTTATTTTTATCTATCAACTTGAAAGCTTGTTGATGTAATTGCATCAATAGGTTTAATCGATGGTATCTTGAATAATGAGAGTACACAGCAAATATTCAAATTTGAATATTTTATAAATAAAAGTGATAACAATCTTTAGAAAACGGCGAACAATGAAGCAATCAAGCAATTCGGAAAAAAACTAGCTGCGAAGGAAGGAAACCTGGCAAGTTTGGAAAAATAAAAATAGGTCAAACGTTGGGATGAAAACAGGTATTGGGAAGGTGGGAAGGCAAACGATGCTTAAAAAATTACGAAATGCAAAATATAGACGGTATCTTCTAACGAACAAATACGGCATTTTAATTCATTCACAGTCCCAGTAGATTTATTATATAATACTTACTCATTTGGGAAAGTGTATTTATTCACCGATCGTATCTAACAACCTATACTATTAATATCCCAATCTTCACTAATCCAATATGTATAATATATTCTTCACGCATCCTCATTTCGTCATAAAACTACATCTAGTCACTTTTGAGTATACACTTGTGCATACTCTTAAACTCTTGTGCTCCTATCATATCTTTCAGCCTTCAATTAAAATAATCTGGAAAAGAGTAATTGGAGAGGTTATTGTGATCAACGCGTACATTACCTGTTTAATCTGACCACCCGTCGGTCCGTCTGTCTTAGTTGCATAATTAAAATTTTGCATCAATATTTGCTTGGAAATAGCGGCAAATTATTTCATTTTATTCTTACAGCTACAATCAACCGAAGCTAGTCATATATACACCCATTGCCTCGAACTACCATAGCTGAGCCTTTCCATAAACCTATTTTGAAGACATTTACCCCAGAGTTGTAATTGCTAATCTAAGTAGTGTTATGATTAAAGAAACCCCTATCTATGCATTTCTACCACTCCGCATTTTGAGCTAGTGCAACCATGTATTCCTATAGCTCCAATAAACTGAAGGATAAATAGAGCACTTAACCCGAATTTTTAATACCACTCGCATCATATTTTTCTCTGTTCTCAGCAATTCTGTTTTGAATCTCCCATACTGATCTAAGCATATGTTCTTATAATTCTATGCTTTCAAAAAACAATTGAAGAGCTCAGTGCAAGAAATGCACTTGTCAATTTTGAGTTTTCAGAATTGCTGGTTTCCATGGGATCAGTTCTACCTGGTTATAATATATTCAATTTGTGTTGCTCCAATACTTGAATAATAATAATTCGTTTAACTAACATTTGGGGAGCACTAACTTCGGTCCAATGATACGAAATCGCGCTGAAAGCTTTTCGCATTTACATTCAAATAAGGGTTTAATTTTGAAATGCGATGATTGTTTTTTTTATTTCTTTTTGAAAAGTAATATCGACGTTTCGGCGTAGATTCGAAGTATGTGATTTGTAAATTTTTTTCGATGATTAGAGGAGAAAGTTTTGCGCTTCGTTGCAAAGTACGTCTCTAAGTGATTATTTGCGCCTTTTTATTTGAGTAAAAATTATAAATTTATGAATTTTTTTTTAAATGTATATTGATGCAGACTCAGCTAAATGCCATGTTTTAATCTGATTTTAAGATTAGCAAGGGTAAATTTTACAGTAAAGTTTATTCACAAGAAAGTTTAAAAAAAATATGCTGTTCCAAAGTGTAATATTGTTTCATAATTGTGAATGTGAAAAATCAAATCAAATTAATGTTTATCATATTTTCAAGGTGAAATTTGATTTTCTGCTCAACTTAATACTTGACACTTAGCTGATAACTTATATTTTTGTTGTTTGAAATTTTCATTTTTGTACTGAAGTACCGTGAACTTAAATCAAAAATATAGGAAAAACCGAATTGCTCGTTGAAATCAGTTGGATACTTCTCAAGGACTAGTTAGAGACATTTATATTATTCAACTTCTGGTGCCACAGTAGGGGAAATTATAGCCATGTTTTACTGATCTCCCCTGGAAACCAGAAATTGTAAGAAATCAAAATAAACAAGTGCATTTCTTGCACTGAGCTCTTCAATTACTTTGAGCATCCATTCGAATAACTTATATCTATAATTTACCTTTTCTTGAATTTTCCAGGTTCCCTGTAAACTGGCTGTTGTCGCTTCGCTTTATCGGGTCGGACAAATTCTGTCTTTGACATGGGAGATATTTGGAAAGAAATTTGGGAGTATTTGTTTACCAATATTTTTGTTCCTTATGGCAACAGCCAATTCAGTTGCTTACAAAGCTCCCAATTTTTCTCCTAAAAATTTTCCGCGCCAAAGATAGAATTTTTTCGGTCTCGATGGATCCTGAATTTGTAATGTCATAGCTTAGATTAATTTATTTCCTAACAAGCTATAACTTGTTGCCTTAAGATTAAATTACTCCTAGATTTATCTACGAAATTCAAATCATATTTTCTTAAGGGCTCAACCAAACTGTGTTAATTAGAGAAATTGCTATCAATGTTTTGCCTCTACTTGATTTTGCTATACTAGTTCCTAGCGTAACNACTGTGTTAATTAGAGAAATTGCTATCAATGTTTTGCCTCTACTTGATTTTGCTATACTAGTTCCTAGCGTAACAAAAATTTTACGGACTGATGATATGATATATGTTTGTAGGTTGAACAGTAAATGGTTTGATGAAAAACTTACTTGAATATAAGCTTATGAGACTTAATTGAGTACAAAATTGAACAATTCCAATTTTTTTGAAATTTATTTCAAATGAAGAACTCAAGTTAAACGACTTGGTAGAATGAGAGTCAATTTAAAAATAAGTAGAAGTTTAGAAAGAAGGGAAGTTAAGGAATAAAAAAACACTAATTGAAGGTGAATTGGAGTCTCTGTAAGCTGATGTCTAAAGATTAAAGTTTGACTTTGATTTGAGATTAGGTTTTACACTTGAAAGATATTCTTAATCTAATATTTTTACAAACAATATAGACATGAAGAATCATCTCCCTGTTCTGGGAAGACGAAACATACCACAACATAATTGCAAAATTTGTCGTATTCAAATGATGTATGTTGATGATATGATAGTAGTAAATGTTATTATCAAACAGAAAAAGAGAGAATAAGGTTTTGTAGGTTCGGTGGGTTTGTAGTAGGAAGCCATTAGAATAATATTTGTACTTGGAAAGATTCCGGAACAGTGGTTATGCATGATACTGGAATAGTAAGAATAACAGCAGTTGAATCAGGAGTAGTGGAGCAATTATTAGCAGAAACGAAGAGGAATTATTGACTAGCAGGAACAAACAGCAACAATTGGTTAGGGATTTAATAAAGAGCTATCAAGAAAGATAAACCAGGAGCAGGCACTACAGTAATATGAATAATATACTGGATATTTAATTACGTTGAATGACAAAAATTAAAGAGATTGTAACGTGACGACAACATTTTTCTTTTACTTTTCTTTAATACCTAATTTGATAAACCGTTGTAAACGGGAATAATCATGTATTGCAATGTATAAAACGTAAGGTGGAAAAAAGCGGTTGGGCAATAGGAAGGGCGATAATGACCGCGGTTGAGTGATAATTAGGGTGGTTGGGGTAGGAAGGTCGTTAGATCGTGGGGAGAGAGGTGGGCAGTGGACTCTATCGAGGAATGTGTACAGTTCGTATACAATCCTCGAATAAGCATGCGAACGTCCCACGTTTGCATATGCTTATTCGTCTTGGCATTGCGCCTTCCACACTTTTCTTTCTACTTTACCCATTTTTAACAAGGCACTTCTTCACTTTTATACCCACCGTGTATCATCCCTCAACACTTTCCTCCATCTTCTCCACATTTCTCCCACTACACTCATTTTCACCCGGATTCAACAACCACTGCGCACGTACAATTCGGGCGTATAGTAGTCAACGACCACTGCACAAGTAAAAGAGTTGATGCATACGCTATCAAGTAGTGAAAACCCCATTTTGATGCATTCATTAGCTTCTAAATATTCATCTTATTATTTAAGGCTTATTCTTTTAGGAGGAAGAATCCGACCCCCCAAAAATGGAAACGTTGCTTTTGAAGATTCTGATTTAATGTTCATAAGCAGTCAATTGTTGTCAAAAAACAAAATTTTGCCAACTTATGAAAATGGAATTCAAAAAATCCAAAGCTCAAATATTTATACAACTACTAATGAACTTGAACCTTTCAAATTTGAATTAGCAGAACTTAACTCTTTGGAATATTTGGCCGGATATATTACCTTCATGTTGAAAAAAAGAGGACTCAAAATTTACGGGACTCCAACGGACGTTTCTCTAATACAATCAGATCAAAAAATTAATTTGGATTGGGTATCAATACTTTCAAGAGGCGGACTTCTTATCCCATACAAGTGTCTTTGTTATTGGGTCAAACTTTGCGAAACCGAATTTTTACATTCAACACCCATTTTCCAACAGTGTCCTAGGATTAGTACATTTCTGAAATCAAAAATACTTTCTAAGTATCCAGAAATTGATCCTTGTGTTGTGGAAGTTTTTAGAAATACCCGAATTAGAATCAAAATCAGAATCCTAAATGAAACCCGAATCAACAATATTTCAAGAAAAAGAAAGGCTAAGCAGTTCTTATAATCTTCTTCTGATAAATGTAAGTTCATAAATTAAATAGATAAATTTATAAATATAATTTTACTTAAAAATTAATTGTAATTTAGAATTTTTATTACTTTAAAATGATACTTTATGAGAAACGCACATAGGAGAACCATAGAAGCGCCCTAAGACCGACGTCATAGACTCAACTCTTTCTCTTTTACTCCTCTTTTTTTAAAAACCCATCCTCTCTGCTAAACCTTTATCTTCTACTATCCTTGCGACACACTCACAAATGGGATTGACAAATAAAGTGAAAAAAGCAAAGCGTAAAGCTAAGACCACACTCAGGGAGCTGACGGGTAGCGCCACTCTTTCCTTTGATCACTCCTATGCCATACCAACAAATTGGTCAATGTGCCGAGTGATAAAAGTGAGACGAAAAAGTGGAGCCGATCAACTTTTGGTGAGAGCCATACTAAAAAAATTCATCGGTTCCAAAGTGTAGAACGATAAAAGTGAGACGACGAAGTAGAGTCAATCACTTTCTTTGCCTATGCCATACCGGATGAAAAGTGAGACGATGAAGTATCGGCTCTAGATTTTTTGGAGTTGAACCAAGTTCGACTTTTCACGCGCCGACTTGGATCCGATAGTCTTTTGAGGGGTCCACACTGGAATTTTTCATTCCTCTCTTTCAAATTTTCAATCATCTTCTGATCAGCATAGCGCTATGCTTGCCCTTCCACACTTAATTTAAAACATTTTATTACCAATTTGATTCCTTGTACTTCCACTATGCCATACCAAAGAGCCGACAACTCATCTGCTCCACTATCATCGTTTCACTTTGTCCGGTATGGCCAATTGAAAAAAAAATTAGAGGCGACAAAAAGGCGGCGGCTGTCGCTTCAACGACTAATTTTTATGATCCATTTTCTGGNGCCATACCAAAGAGCCGACAACTCATCTGCTCCACTATCATCGTTTCACTTTGTCCGGTATGGCCAATTGAAAAAAAAATTAGAGGCGACAAAAAGGCGGCGGCTGTCGCTTCAACGACTAATTTTTATGATCCATTTTCTGGTATGGGATAGACGAAAATAATCGGAGCCGATCTTTTATCTGTTCAACTCCAAGTCATCGGCTCAGGTGGTATGGCCCAAGCTT
>NIPM01001688.1:3779-25631 GCA_002738285.1 Holacanthella duospinosa
AGGTACATATTTCTGGTGGATAGAGTATAAACACGTATTCACGATCAGTAAACAGACATTAAGTGCAAAAAATCTATTGTCGCATACCAATAAATTCCTTTGTTTGCTGTACTTTGAACCATTTATGGTGTAAATTGAAGGTCAATTATTAAAGGTTAGATTAATCCAGCTCAAATTTGTGTACCCAAAATAAATTTACGTAAAATTATGATCATGCTGTGTTATTTCATTGAATATTACTCTAAATATCAACTTGTTAAATGAGTTTCAATACCTGAAATAAACAACATTGCAAATTTATCTATGGTCAATTGAGCTTTAGGTTGTTAGATTTTTGTTGACGTTTTTAGTCAATTGAACCCAACGGCAGACACCGCTAATTCTAAATTAAGAGTCATCTAACGCATAAACCGCGGAACTTTCGGTGACACCGTACTAACCAAGCTCTTCTTCACTTCGAAACCATGTATCTATCACTTTCAGAATTTTTTGTGAAAGTATACGTTTTATGAATCAGTTTCTTGATTTATACAATTTTTTAACTCGGAGGACAAAATATTTATTTTCACCAAAAGGAAAAGAAAAACTTCATTTTCTACCTCGATTAAACCATCATCATCAATTTTACCATCACTAACTTCCGTATTCGCTGTATTCCATATCCAATTGATGTTTGATTTCTTCATCTGTGATTCCTTTGAATTGTAGTACTTATATGAGAAACTGAGTTTAGCTGCCTCTTTTGTTCTGGAGTCTGTTTCGAAGTTTATAATGAACAAACGCGAAGGTAGAAAATATTCGTTCCAGTCAAGCTGTGGTAGCATTACCAGGAATTGTGAACTTATGTGCACAAAATCTAAATTCAATTCGCCCTAACAGTAACTATGATTTTTTAATTTCGGATTCATTTCATTGCGAAGTCGGTATCTTCCGTCCTTTTCTTTTGGTGCCAAATTTTCTCCCCGAAACTGACTGTCCAACGTGTTTGCTATGGTTGGATGGTATGGCAATTTTTTTCAATTCAAATATCCCTTTTTTATTTTCTCAGATTGAGTTGCAAAATCGAGTCCTAATTTGTGAAAATTTCCACTGTCGTTTAAACTGTTGTCTGATGATGTTGTTTTCTATCTATAGCGACCGCAATCGGCTGCATGATTTTATTGTTGTCCTCTGCTTTCATCGCCCAATTCACCTCTTTGAGAAATAGTGCGATTGACTTACCAATTTCAATTCTAAGTACTTGACAAACTTGATACATCACTGCTATGTTTCTCAAATATGAAGAGATATTTTTTTACTGTTGTTCCATCATACAGGTGAGGGAATGAATAAATTTTTTTCTTGGATATTTTTGCACCATGCTAATGTACGCAGTCTATTCTTAAAGTACCTACTTAATGATTTTGATTACATAAGTTTGTACTTGAGACATTTGAAGGGTTTGAGAAAGTAGGTTGAGAATATGAGAAGTGAATCCATATTGTATAATGTCTATGTCACATTTTTCTTCTACTGCTTTTCTCATTCCAGCGACATTCCCAGCATTGTCGGTTACAAACAATCCGATTCTAACATTGAATTCAGATTTGACTTTAGTGATTTCATCTTTTGCTAATTTTTTAATATTCTGA
Organism: Holacanthella duospinosa; assembly: GCA_002738285.1. Classification (NCBI taxonomy): domain Eukaryota; kingdom Metazoa; phylum Arthropoda; class Collembola; order Poduromorpha; family Neanuridae; genus Holacanthella; species Holacanthella duospinosa. The sequence goes on from NIPM01001688.1 coordinate 5,411, forward strand.
CTTATGTTGATTTCCACCTATACTAGTATTTATTCACTTGGCGTAACAATTGATAAAAAGTTAAATTTAAATGTTGAAGAAAAGTACTAAAGTAGTATCGAAATTTTTTATCTGCTGATTTTAGTAGTGAGCTAGAGTAACGCCTTGTATCGATAGTGTTTACCAGAATATTATTTTGCCTTGAGTCTACAATAGAAATTCCTACAATCGGTTCATTGCGATTGCTTGATCATCCGTCGAGACTCATAGTGACAGTTTTTCCATTAAAATCTTGTTTACATTCTTCCAAAGCATTATTATGAATGAGCGTAAGTAACTTTCCTTTAAGGAAGAAATATGCAATTGTATTCACTTTCATTTAGTTTCCGAGAATATACAGTGAGATCAAATAAGAAAGCGAATTTTCTACNTAAACAGACATTAAGTGCAAAAAATCTATTGTCGCATACCAATAAATTCCTTTGTTTGCTGTACTTTGAACCATTTATGGTGTAAATTGAAGGTCAATTATTAAAGGTTAGATTAATCCAGCTCAAATTTGTGTACCCAAAATAAATTTACGTAAAATTATTATCATGCTGTGTTATTTCATTGAATATTACTCTAAATATCAACTTGTTAAATGAGTTTCAATACCTGAAATAAACAACATTGCAAATTTATCTATGGTCAATTGAGCTTTAGGTTGTTAGATTTTTGTTGACGTTTTTAGTCAATTGAACCCAACGGCAGACACCGCTAATTCTAAATTAAGAGTCATCTAACGCATAAACCGCGCAACTTTCGGTGACACCGTACTAACCAAGCTCTTCTTCACTTCGAAACCATGTATCTATCACTTTCAGAATTTTTTGTGAAAGTATACGTTTTATGAATCAGTTTCTTGATTTATACAATTTTTTAACTCGGAGGACAAAATATTTATTTTCACCAAAAGGAAAAGAAAAACTTCATTTTCTACCTCGATTAAACCATCATCATCAATTTTACCATCACTAACTTCCGTATTCGCTGTATTCCATATCCAATGGATGTTTGATTTCTTCATCTGTGATTCCTTTGAATTGTAGTACTTAAATGAGAAACTGAGTTTAGCTGCCTCTTTTGTTCTGGAGTCTGTTTCGAAGTTTATAATGAACAAACGCGAAGGTAGAAAATATTCGTTCCAGTCAAGCTGTGGTAGCATTACCAGGAATTGTGAACTTATGTGCACAAAATCTAAATTCAATTCGCCCTAACAGTAACTATGATTTTTTAATTTCGGATTCATTTCATTGCGAAGTCGGTATCTTCCGTCCTTTTCTTTTGGTGCCAAATTTTCTCCCCGAAACTGACTGTCCAACGTGTTTGCTATGGTTGGATGGTATGGCAATTTTTTTCAATTCAAATATCCCTTTTTTATTTTCTCAGATTGAGTTGCAAAATCGAGTCCTAATTTGTGAAAATTTCCACTGTCGTTTAAACTGTTGTCTGATGATGTTGTTTTCTATCTATAGCGACCGCAATCGGCTGCATGATTTTATTGTTGTCCTCTGCTTTCATCGCCCAATTCACCTCTTTGAGAAATAGTGCGATTGACTTACCAATTTCAATTCTAAGTACTTGACAAACTTGATACATCACTGCTATGTTTCTCAAATATGAAGAGATATTTTTTTACTGTTGTTCCATCATACAGGTGAGGGAATGAATAAATTTTTTTCTTGGATATTTTTGCACCATGCTAATGTACGCAGTCTATTCTTAAAGTACCTACTTAATGATTTTGATTACATAAGTTTGTACTTGAGACATTTGAAGGGTTTGAGAAAGTAGGTTGAGAATATGAGAAGTGAATCCATATTGTATAATGTCTATGTCACATTTTTCTTCTACTGCTTTTCTCATTCCAGCGACATTCCCAGCATTGTCGGTTACAAACAATCCGATTCTAACATTGAATTCAGATTTGACTTTAGTGATTTCATCTTTTGCTAATTTTTTAATATTCTGACTTAATGTTGATTTCCACCTATACTAGTATTTATTCACTTGGCGTAACAATTGATAAAAAGTTAAATTTAAATGTTGAAGAAAAGTACTAAAGTAGTATCAAAATTTTTTTTTATCTGCTGATTTTAGTAGTGAGCTAGAGTAACGCCTTGTATCGATAGTGTTTACCAGAATATTATTTTGCCTTGAGTCTACAATAGAAATTCCAACAATCGGTGCATTGCGATTGCTTGATCATCCGTCGAGACTCATAGTGACAGTTTTTCCATTAAAATTTTGTTTACATTCTTCCAAAGCATTATTATGAATGAGCGTAAGTAACTTTCCTTTAAGGAAGAAGTATGCAATTGTATTCACTTTCATTTAGTTTCCGAGAATATACAGTGAGATCAAATAAGAAAGCGAATTTTCTACCAAACGTTTTTGGATAAAAATTTAAATTTGGTTCAGTCAATCACATTGAAATATTTGAATTTAAATACGAGATTCTGGTTGACTGATGTAAATTTAAATTTTTGACTTCCTAGTCACGTTTGTGCAAAATTTGGTTTACTATTTGATTTTTCTTAAATATCTCAATTTAACTATGAATGTAACTTAATTTAACTAACTTAGTACATGAAAGTTACATGAATTTTTTTTCGGAAGAAGGATAATAATCCGGACGAAGCATGTTGATCTTATTATAATATTCTTGGTTTTCAGCATGGATGAAAAGCGTGTTTGTTGAAACAAAGTATTTTGCAATTTGCCGACCAAGCTTTTTTTTAATAAGGTGTGGAAATGTTAGTTACGTCTGAATGCTTTGTTATATTTAACCTTTTTTTTGAATTACATCCTAAATCTAGTTTAAATTTTTAAAATTTACATTAATTTTGAGTTTCTAATTTTTTTCATTTTATTTATTTTTTATTTTTTTCCTGAATTTCTAAATTTTGAACTTGAATAGGTGGCAGAATTTTGTGCATCATAGTGGCACTTCATTTTTTCACTAATTTTCTTATTTTTTTGGAATTTCGCAAATATCAAATGGGTGTGTCGGCTGATCTATTGATGGCAAAGATTGACTCTAAATTCACTACATTAGTTGCTTCAAGGAAGACGTTAATCTGACGTTAGAGATGTTATTTCAATAACCTGATTTCCTTATGAAGCAATTACGTCTACTATTAGTATCGACAACTATTATACAATCCTCTTAAAATCCAACAACCAATCTTAATAACAGCTAATCCCAAATAAAAAAATCTTGGAAAAAGCTGCTGGAAAAGGTTGTTCTGTAAACCCCACCTTTGTCTAATTATGTAAAAACATGTTAGTTTAACTTCTCATTTTGTCATTTGAATAGTTAAATTTTTTCCAGACTTCCGAGAATGAGAGATCTAGCTGCAGAAAGTCATTCATTGAGCACAACGTCTTGGATCGAAGGGGCTGAAAACTTTTTTCATTCTTCCGTGTTATTTTTAATTGGATACAAATCATCCAATATAGTTGTCTCTTCTGTGTCATAGTTCCTCCTTCCTAATTTGTGTGCGGACGTCCATTAGCTGCAAAAATCTCCAATCTATATTCCCTACTTTGGATAGTTTCCAGTGGATTGATGCCCTTAATCGCAGGACTTCAGACACTCTTTCCACCCCTTCGTCAATGAAATTGAGTTATTTTTCATCATCCTTTCATACCTCCCTTCCCTGATACATACATTGAGCGTTTCGTTAAATAACTAGTGAATGACATTCAATTCATTGGAGGTTTGTAGCAGTGTTTTTATATAATACGACCATGCAGTTCAAACTTAAAGAAGTGCGGCATCCAGTGGTGTATCCTGTTGTTTCTGAAACAACTGGTATACAGTATGCTTGAGACAAGGGTTCCTATGCTTTCCTATTTATCCAACATCAGTTCTCAACATATCTAGAGCATGAGTTAATTTTTTTCTGAGTTAATACAACCAATTTTACTTAGATTGGTGAATTTATGTATTTAACTGTTAATAGTAATTGTCTCTAAATTATAATACATTTAGCAAGTTTACTTTTACCCAACTCGTTCAAAAAATTTCATCGCTTAGTACATGAGGTTTGTTTTATGAGCAATTTGCGTTTTGCCAAAAAATTGTCTTATACAAGAGTTCGTCCTATAATCCTAATGGTACTAGTATAAAAAATTGCAACCTACCGACTTATGGTGCTACATTGTCCAAGCACGGGAATAAAGAAAATGACGTTCCACACAAATTGAAATAGTAAAACAGATGCTTTTAAGCCTCTTCTGCTGGAAACAAAAAGGCGCTGTGTCAAAAACGCAAAATGGCAGAACTGGACAGCAACAACTATCATCCACATTGATTTCCGTATGTTTGACTTTGTCACTGTCAACGTCTTCTTTTCACGATTCCAAGTGAAAGGGAATACATGGAGGATAGTTGCCATTTTAAAAATAAATTTATAAATAAGCAAATTAACTTTTTTCAACATTGCACATAAAAAATGTAACTTGTTCTATTCGTCTGCAGACTTTAGAACTTTAGACTAATTGGAATAGGAGGTAAAAGTAAAACTTTGTTAGAGCGACACAAACACACTAGTCAGATAATATTTTTTTAAACCAATCATTCTTATTTTATTGACAAGGCTTTTCCAATCCGATCCATTTGTACTGAAAAAATTCTGTGAAAATTGTGAAGACTTAGATGGATAGTTGTCAGTGATAAGTATCTTAAGTAAATTTGGAGAAATTATATTGCAAAAAAGAGTCAGGCACAGACAGCGTTTCCTTGATGAATCCGCTACTATAATCGAAAATCTAACATATGGAAGGCATGTCACATGGCTAAAAAAGTAGCATGACAGCACGCTTATAGAAATTTATCCTTTACCACTTGAAGTCACCAAATTTAGTCTAGGGATCTGTCTCATGGAGATGGGACTTAGAATGTGGAATATTGATCTTCTGGNTCTGTCTCATGGAGATGGGACTTAGAATGTGGAATATTGATCTTCTGGTCAATGCTTAAATGAGACGTAACCTCTGAAAAATTTATCCCTAACCCTAAGGTCTGCAACTCTTGTATTGTGCGTATCGAGGTTACATCACATTCAAACAAAGATCAAGTCGTTACTAAAATCCCATCCTTCCCATTTTCCTACTCAATCCGACATTTGCTACTTGTTGATGCTATAAAGCATCAACAAGAAGGTAATCAGGAATTCATTTACCAAGTTCGACCCCAAACAGCAATTGTTTACAGTGCCTCTATGCTAGGTTTAATGACTTAGGACCAAATGATCAACTTTTCGGAGGTTTTATTCTGTTTAAGCATTGACCAAAATTAATCATGATTCTACGCACCAAGTTCACCACAATCGGACAGATTCCTCAGTACGCTCAATGCATATTAGGTAGTCAATGATCAACTTTTACACATGTGCCGCTATACAAATTTTTGTGGATATGTATCATGCCTTCAAGATGACGTATAGCTCATATTATCATAACCAATTAGTCGAAGTAATGCTATTTGTACCACACTTTTTCCATGAATAAAAATACTTATCAATATTTTTAATGTCAACAGAGGGGCTGCTCACCATTATGAAGCATTTTATTGGTTTGTACATTTTTTGTATAAAGAATTAATATTAACAGTTTAATGGAACTGCTCTTACTAGTAAATTTAACAGGTTATATATATTCAGAGAACAATTTTCATACATCTTCTTCAAGCTATCATGGAAAGGTTCGTAAAATAAATCGAATGTCTAACCGTATTTGATTGTTTTGAATTAAAAATGGCTTGCAATATGTAAAACACTACAAACAACTACTATATTGAAGCATTATAAGCCATTCTTACAATTATCTAGAGTATAAAATATTGCATAATGAATTCCCATATTAATTACATAACTTTGATTTGTTCATTCGAATCATGTAGTAAAAATAAAGTCCCAATTATGCATCCCTTGATTAATTTATCCTTGCAACACATGATTATGCGCGTTGTAAGCGGGCATTAATTATCATGGCTTGCAATGCTCTATTAAGTTGAGCGAAAAGAAACCGTGGAAAATTAACTTCTAAATTCAAAAATTTAAATACCACCGTTAAAAACGCAATATCTATTTAATAAGTTTACCGACTCATTTTATATTGTTCACCATTCTCGCCGTCGTCGATAAAGGTTAGCTAGGTCAATCGAAAATTTATTACAGCGATGATTAATTTACCAATATGATGGCTTGGAGGAAATGAACTTCAAAAAATTCCGATTAAGTCGTAACTGATTGAATATGTGCCGGACTGTTCATCATAGAAAATAAAATTTTTGTAAGTATTTTTTGAGAAAAACTCTCATGCCATCGTAAGGCTAAATTCAAAACATTTCAATTTAATAATGGATTTACCATAGTAGTTGTTTGTACTGTCCGTGGACATAGAGATAAAATTTCTGCTATCCTTTCACCTTTGAAATGTACTAAAAATAACACAGATTGGTCCTGTCGTTGGCAAATTATTAATTTTTAAAACACTTTTTATGTAAATGTCCACTGTGCATGCATAATGTGTGCTGCACATCAAACATAGACTGCCTACGTGTAATGATTACTGCACATGTAAATGTTCATTTTGCTCATTCATTGCTCACATTTAACACTAAATACGTATTTAAGTATATGTCATATACGTTCCCTACTCGACTCAGATGTTTACGTCTACTAGGGAGATACAAAAGGCACGTACAGCACGCGCTTAAAAAAAAGTTTACTGAAGGTATAAGCGGAAATTGCGCACGTACAATCGTTACTGCAAATCTCAACGTATACTAACAAGAACTATGTACACTGCGTATGTGTAACACCCACGTGCAATGCGCAATGTGTACGTAAACTTTCAATGTGCATAAATATATTTACTTAGCACGTAAATTTTTGACTGCGTAATTTTTTTTTGTACATACATTGCTCAGTGCAAATATAAGCGTCAAATATACACGTAAATATTCACTGCATACCCACAACACTTACTGTTTATGTAAACGCCTTCCGTGCAAGTAAAGTTAGCACGCACAATGCAAACTGTGCATACCATTGTCCAATAAGCATGTTTGCATTGCTTACGTACAATGGATACTGTGCTTGTCAACATACACTGGGCTTGTACAACGCACAAGTGCAGTGAGCCCTAGTCAGCTAGGAGAGTTTGATGCCGGAGCTCATGAAAACCCCATGGAACTAAAACCGCATTCTGAAAGGTCCTTTGTTTCTCTAAATATTGCAGTCTCTATTTAGGGTATAAACTCCTTTATTTCAATATTTTAGTTTTGGGAAAACGTTGCAGAACCTAGATCAGAGTTTACCGTTAAAAATTATTGTTTAACTTTTCCGTTACTGAAGGATGGGCTACCTAATCGTGAAAACCCCATCCGGATGCATTAAGAAGTTTTCGAAATAGAGCACCGAACGCACGGATAAACAGAATTGACAATTAATGTAATAAGCTATTGTGTAGGTTACCCCAAAGTCAAAGGGACCACCTTGTTCCCTATTTAGTAGTCAACCCAATTTAGCTGTGCTCAGTTTTAGTGAGTAAACTTTTCAAGGAGATTTTTAGGCTAAAAGCAAAGATCTTCTGGTCATGCTCATTAGCTTGGATTCAAGACACATGATTCGTTTAATGATTTGTTATTTTCGACAAATTGTTTTCATTAACAATATAATGTTACAATCCTGTTCCAATAGTTACAATTCTGCTAACTTATAAAAAAACTTTTCCTAAACAAATGGTAGTAACTTTAACACTTTCAGATTTCTCTAACAAGTTATTTATTGCTTTAAGAAAACCTCTTGGTATTGTACTTAATTGAGCTCTGGAAGAACTCCACCAAGTTTCTGAATACCATGGTCAAAATTGTAGCGCTTTATAAGTCATCGTGCGGACTTTTAGCAACCCCAACTTGGGTTAAATTTAACTTAAACTTCTAGGAATAAATGTAAATTAACAACAGATAGACTTTTTTTGAAAAAGTTAAAATACAACTAATAAACAATAAAAATAAAAGTAAATCCTTTCCGAAATAATCCTACTGATTAACAATTTTTTCAAACTGAATGAACTAAGATAAAAATATAACTAAACTAATACTAGCAACTACAAATTATAAATTAACATAATTACTAATAAAATAATAATAATACGAAAAAACTAACTTACGACAAAATACATTTTGTCTCTGTTGCAATATTACTCGTATTTCTTGAAAATGGAAATTTTCTACCAACAGACAACCCATCATATTTGACCAAAACTAAATCCTATTTGTCAGAACAATTTAACTCTGAGTTTTTAGGTTTGTGCTATTGCGGTTGAAATATTTTAATCACTTTAGACCATGGGATACTACTTTCAACTATAGTATGCTCAACAGTACTACAAGTTATTTTTCATACTTCAATGTGACACAAATTAAATGCAATTACTAATTTTTATAAATACTGAAATATTAATCTGTGTGATAAATGAGACAGTTATTGGAATTAGAAATGTATACAAAATTTTTTTGTTTTTCCAAGGCTGTAGCAGTTATTTGAAATTTTTGTGGAGTTATAACAAGGAATATTTAAAAATTTAACGGCCTAAAACGATATCAACTGCTTTTGATCCCAAAATTCTGCTTTGGATTCCAAACTTCTATTTGTGTCCCGTCAAATATTTGTCATTAAAACGGCTAAAACTTAATACCACCATTCATTAGCCGGCTTTAAATTTTTTCAAAATTTTTATTCAATTCATCTCATAATTCAAGAAATAGATACCCATCCCACCAAAAGTGAAGTATATTCTGGAATTTAGCTGGCACATAAGAAAAGTGTCTACTTGTGATATATGCATTCTACAATTAGCAGTTTATAGAACATATACAATAGCTTCTTCAATTGGCAGTCGTAATGGTTTTTATGTGTACGGATGAATTCTTATCGGTTCAATTACATTTGTATCTAAATAAGAAGATTCTGTTTACGGTACATCTGCAACCAAAGCCTAAAACTCATATAGTTCCATCAGTCTATATAAGCCTCACGTTCGCACTGCGTTGTCTGTTACTAATTATTCAACCATGGCTTGTGTCTTACTATTTCTACATGGTTAACCAAAGATTACTTAAACCGTAAAACTGTTTACAACTGTTGTTAGTTGCTGGTTTCAAGAACAGTACAATGAGTACAAATTGTACTCAACTTTCAATTCCATTACGTATGCTTTGAGAAATATGGGTTTATGTTTCTACAGGAACACATTTAAGCGATAGTATTATTCATTTTTCTAATGTTATTTCTCTACAAAATTCTAAGAGTTGGTAACAAGTACAGAATGGAACAGATAAATAAACTTTAAGTTATAAAACTGATAACCAACTTCTCCAATTCGCAGACAAACAAGTACGACGATTGCAATGAGGTTTATAGATTCCGTCTTCTTAATTTTAATAGGTGAGGTTTTATCACATGGCCTATATATTTCACATTTTCGTTACAACGGTACACATATTGTTAATAATTTTGAAAAATCGGCAAAATCTACAAATAAGGTAAGGTATTGTCCAGGAGGAGTAATATTTGACAGGGCAACTTCAGTCTCTACAACTAAATATGCCAACGCAACTAGGTAAAAATATTTAAATGTAGGGCTCCATCATAAATAATGTNGTATGCTTTGAGAAATATGGGTTTATGTTTCTACAGGAACACATTTAAGCGATAGTATTATTCATTTTTCTAATATTATTTCTGTACAAAATTCTAAGAGTTGGTAACAAGTACAGAATGGAACACATAAATAAACTTTAAGTTATAAAACTGATAACCAACTTCTCCAATTCGCAGACAAACAAGTACGACGATTGCAATGAGGTTTATAGATTCCGTCTTCTTAATTTTAATAGGTGAGGTTTTATCACATGGCCTATATATTTCACATTTTCGTTACAACGGTACACATATTGTTAATAATTTTGAAAAATCGGCAAAATCTACAAATAAGGTAAGGTATTGTCCAGGAGGAGTAATATTTGACAGGGCAACTTCAGTCTCTACAACTAAATATGCCAACGCAACTAGGTAAAAATATTTAAATGTAGGGCTCCATCATAAATAATGTTTGGTAATTGATTAAAATTTTTTTATTCTTACGCAACAGATTTTGTGCGAAGAAAGGAATATGCAAAATTCATGACTGGATTTGTGGGGACGAACTACATTCCCTACAAGTAAAGTCATATTACATTACAGTAACTAATAATATTGATCCAGGTCATTTTCTTATTCTTTAATGACTCATACTTCTCAATTGAGTTAATCACAGAATCAACGTGATAATTTAGTATTTACTGCATCGGTTTCTGTTTATGCTAGTTTAATATCTGACTCTGGATTTAGACAGCATTTTGAAAAGAATTTTAATGCAACCGTTTAATAAAACAGTTTAGGATCAGAAAAACAAATCCAATATGTGCGCAAAAATTATGCAGTTTCGTGATATTTCAAAAATCTCTTGTAAGACTATTCTTTCTAAAACCTCAACATGCTTAAAACTTTGTTCTTTAATCGGTATGAAATTCCGTCAATCGAACTATAAATAAGTCTACATGCTTATGCCTTAGTTCGCTACCAAAACTTTAGAAAGAATAATTAGTATATTGATTATGGGTAATTGTTTCGATTGGTACTCATAGCGTTTTATTAGTTTTTTTCTGCGGCATTGCTGAAATTGTGCCGCAGAATAATATATGACACAATCTACCTTTACTTTGTCAATTGAAGTTTAATTTTCTCGCAAAATTTTTGTGCCTAAGCAACTGTGAAGTTAAAAAATTTGCATTAATTTGCGCTCTTTCAATTTTTTTTTGCATCATTTGAAAATACATTTTGTATCTTTTTGTTGGCCATGCTTTTGATTACGTCATGGACAAAAAAATCTTACATAAAAATCCTAAATAAAATCTTATTTGTTGAATATAAATGCGATTTTTTTATGGATTTTCATATTTCGAATCGAAATTTTCGATTGGCAGAAACAAAAAATATCTGAAAGTTAATTTAAGAAACATTAAACTATCTATTCTTCACATCAAAGCAGAATTAAATTTCTATGCCTTGCTGCACCATCAAACGCATACGAATATAAATAGTCAAAATTATCAAAGTTTTGGTCAAAATTATTTGTTTTTGCAGAAAAACAACTGTTGTACTACGCTTTTTGTTTGTGCAGAATGATTAGAAAAAATTGATATTGAATTTATAGGAGTATGTTATTACTTTTAATCAGAAGTGGCAATTCTAAGATAGTTGAATAGGGTTGAGTTTATTTTCTGACTCTATCAGGTGGCTTGGTTCTAGTGCGATGTATAAGGTGTGGGAGTTTGAATTGGTTACTGCTAGGTTCGATTACTAGGAAGAGCAGGAAAAAAAAGGTTGGAAGTATGAGTAGTGAAGTAATTTTTTTNAGGAAAAAAAAGGTTGGAAGTATGAGTAGTGAAGTAATTTTTTGATTTAATTAATTTTTTTTGAGTTTCATTTTTATCTAATCAATTATTTCTAACTCTTTGTAATGTATTAGAAATGTACATTCCCTTATTGTCTTTACATTCTCGGCGAACTTGCCTTACTAATTGATTAGATATAATAAACGGCAATAATTTGTTACAATCGATTAGATATAATGGTAGATATAACCTATATCTAATTTGAGAACTCAGGTAATCCCCACTCTTACACCGTCCCTGTGACATACCGCAACACTATCACCCAACTTCCCTACCTTTTCTTCTTTTCATCCAGTTTCACATCGGTACTTCGCCACTTCTAAGTTCGCCCTGTATCATACCCCAACAGTTTCCCGGTTCTTGACTAGATTTCCTCCATTTTTACCCGGGCTTTTCCCCATTCTTACACTCAACGTGAACTCTCCAAAAGACTTTCCTCTATCTTCTCATCATTTCTCCACTTCACCCATTTTGACCTTGCCATTTCCCCACTCGGAGTGATACTGCGTACGTACAATGCACACTGCACAGGTGAAAGAAATTGATGCATGCGCTATCCATTAGTATAAACCACATTCCTATGAATTTATAGTTTCTGAAATATTCTAGTTACTATTTAACATGTAAATTCCATAAGGTAAAACTGGATTCTCGGGAAAAAATAAAATCTAAGTCAGAGTTGACAGATATGACGCATCTTGCAAACTGTCTCGATTCGCCAATCCTTTTTTGAGTTAGACCATAGGTGGACGGACGGACGCACGGACAAAACAGATCTGTAATGTATTTGGAACACATGCTAAAAAGGGTTCAACTAGTCACCGATATTTTTTATTAATACAGGTATGCCGCATCATTACAAATTTGTATATATAATTTCTTAATTTTAGGTGCAAATTTTGAAAACTGACCTTACTGAAATGAACANTTAATACAGGTATGCCGCATCATTACAAATTTGTATATATAATTTCTTAATTTTAGGTGCAAATTTTGAAAACTGACCTTACTGAAATGAACACAGGCAACGGCCATAATTTGTTACAATCGATTAGATATAATGGTAGATATAACTTATATCTAATTTGAGAACTCGGGTAATCCCCACTCTTACACCGTCCCTGTGACATACCGCAACACTATCACCCAACTACCCTACCTTTTCTTCTTTTCATCCAGTTTCACATCGGTACTTCGCCACTTCTAAGTTCGCCCTGTATCATACCCCAACAGTTTCCCGGTTCTTGACTAGATTTCCTCCATTTTTACCCGGGCTTTTCCCCATTCTTACACTCACCGTGAACTCTCCAAAAGACTTTCCTCTATCTTCTCATCATTTCTCCACTTCACCCATTTTGACCTTGCCATTTCCCCACTCGGAGTGATACTGCGTACGTACAATGCACACTGCACAGGTGAAAGAAATTGATGCATGCGCTATCCATTAGTATAAACCACATTCCTATGTATTTATAGTTTCTGAAATATTCTAGTTACTATTTAACATGTAAATTCCATAAGGTAAAACTGGATTCTCGGGAAAAAATAAAATCCAAGTCAGAGTTGACAGATATGACGCATCTTGCAAACTGTCTCGATTCGCCAATCCTTTTTTGAGTTAGACCATAGGTGGACGGACGGACGCACGGACAAAACAGATCTGTAATGTATTTGGAACACATGCTAAAAAGGGTTCAACTAGTCACCGATATTTTTTATTAATACAGGTATGCCGCATCATTACAAATTTGTATATATAATTTCTTAATTTTAGGTGCANCAGATATGCCGCATCATTATAAATTTGTATATATAATTTCTTAATTTTAGGTGCAAATTTTGAAAACTGACCTTACTGAAATGAACACAGGCAATGAAACAATGTGGGTGCTTGAAACCTCGAGTAAACAATATTTTCAATGGCTTTAAACATTTCTTTATCGTCAGAAATTTGGTTTATGTTTATATTTTCAGATAACAGCAACAAGAGTTTTAGTTTACCACTTGCAAAAGAAATACCCAACAGGTACTCTAATTCACACTCTTCACGAAGAAAACGCTCACTCAAGCTTAAAAAAAATAAACAGCTTCCCGACTCATGTGCATATGTTGAACCACCTGAAGAGCTCATTTTTCAAACCAAACGAATGTTCTACTTTCTTGCTAACTTGAACCCCGAAAGTGTACAGAGTGCACTAAGAGTTGTTTCCTTATTAGAAAAATCGGTCGAGTTGGTTAATACAATTTGTGATCCGAACTTCTTAAGTCCTTTGTTTATGAAAGAAGTTCTACGAGGATTCCTTTTTCTCTTAAAAGAACAAGGTACTGAACGGGTAACTGACGTAGAGGAAGAAGATTTTGTAATTTTGACGCAAGCCCTTGACTCCTGCGCAATGACACCGAACCCGTTGACCCTAGAAGGCATGATTTGCCCACCAGAAGTGATGGTTAGTGAGATTCATTCTAAATACGATTCCATTTTAGACAGTTGAATTGAGAACACTGGATCTTGCAAATTGAGTAAACGCTACAACGAAGCTGAGGGTTTATATGCTCGTCGACTGTTTGAAAGTCTGCCTCTGGTTACCATGCCATGTGCAGCTTCAGATGTATTGAATGATATTATGTATAATTCTGCATTTTTCAAATATTTCTGGTTGTTACCAGGAAATACTAATATTTTATCTTCCTATCATGATGTGTAGGCTAGTCTTAGTTACTATTTGCATGCTTCCAACCCAGAATTGTTGTTGCTTTGCTAAAGATTACTTTGGATCCGTCAAAGTAGTTGTATTTGCCTATTTATTAAGGCTATACTAACAATAAGTGTATTTGTAATTCTACTCTAGATAACCTCGGTAACTTAAAGCGACAATACAGACGGATTAATGAAAAACTTGAAGCACATACTTTTTTGTTTCAATGCTACGTGCAGCAAAGGGGCTGCTTTACCTTTGCGTAATACGATGGTATTATGGTGCGAATCCATAGGCATATTTTTTTAATTGGATTTTTAAATTTAAAAAATGTTCCCTAGGATATACGGTTTAAGAATTTCTACATATTGTCACTGGCATCATTTCAACTATTGAAACGGAAGTGATCACATTTTCAATAATAAATAACGCTGTGTAACCATAATGCCACTAGTTCTGCTTGATTACATTAAAGGGAAACCAACAGCTGTCTAAAATTACACGTAACCTTCCGGGTGTTTGTAAAATTAGTCAATTAGAAATATACAATACCCATAGATTATTACAAGAAGTAGATTATTTAGGAATCGTTTGATTTAAAATTTTTTAACTTGCTACTATTTTAATTGCAAATTATAATCTTATTTTTTATTGTTTAAATTTTGTGAAATTCAGAGAAAATTTAAAACATTACTAACATGAATTTAAAAAATTGTTTTTTTTATTTCCTTTAAAAATTCATGCTAATTAGGTCTTTTCGCTCTTTTTTGTATTTTAGTACCATTCTGAATAAATTACCTAAATTGGACCTAAAGTGAGCGAGCTAGGAGGTTTTGCCGACTTAATTTTTTTTCTTCCGGTGTGCGTGTCCCATCTCCGAGTGGTCTCGACTTTATTTACGAGGTAATTTAGACGTTGATGTTATTACCTGTTAGGCTAACTGCTTCCAGGGTAGTTGCGACCGACCCAACCACCACAAATTTGTTCAAAATTAATAATAAAATAAATAATTCGATAATTCTGATCTAATTTTCTTTCCTCGTCATAATTTTAAAATTAGTAAATTGAATCAAATATTGCCAAACTAAAAGCAATGCCAAACGTGAAGGAATACGTGAATCGAATTGAAAAAATACGGATGAAAAATAAAGCACAATGACTCAGAGAGACTGGAAGATGAGTAAATTCCAATTGTTTTGGGTTCGTGGCTCATCGAAAGGCTCTCTTAAAGATTTCAGACAAAAGAAGGCAAGTCAAAAAATGTTAAGCATTTTCTCCTACGAGATTTGCGGGGTGGTGAATCCTATGAAGGGTCCTTGAAGCTCTTGATGTCCCTTACGGAAACGATGAAGGTCTCTGTGATAGGTACCTTAGGTCAACGTGGAACAACCAAATATATTTTAAATATAATTCAAATAAAAATAAAATATAAATAACATAATTTTTTTAAATCCAAAATGTAGGATGACAGCAGAGCTGTTTATTCCTCTAAAGATGAAAAGGCTCTGGGCGTTGTCATCCGACAACAACCATACAGCTATATACAGTAAAGTTCGGCTGTAGTGAATATGTAGGGACCGGCAGAATAGGTTCAGTATAGCCGGAGTTCATTATATCCGTATAGTGAACGGACACTTCAATTTAATAATTGTTATTTATATCCAAATATTTCACTATAAATTCAGCTAGCCGACTTAGAGAAGCACTGGGTAATGGGGATTTGCTTGAGACCATTTGATGAGCGCAGAATCCAACTTTGGATAGTTACATCGGCGTTGGCGTTTTATATTCTAAGAATTTGATATTTGAATTTTAGCTAATTGTTTAAATGTAACCTAATTATATTTCAACACTTATTATTAACTTACCCCACTAAATCTTTGGAAGTCTTCTTCAATTGTAGATTTTGATTTCAAAATAAGAGAAATTGTAGACTTTCCAATCTTATACTTCTCACATAACATTTGGCGAGGTGTGTTGGAAGACAGTGCAGCAATGATATCGAATTTATCGTTTAAGGACAACGCAGTGCGCTTTTGGCCTGATTTTGACATTGTGAATTAGTAATTTACTTAATAAACTAAAACTCACTCAGTCCGGTGCGTAGATGGGCAGGCATAAAAGTATAAGGAACAGTAGTAGCAAATGGTCTCATTACGTAATTCAGACATATTTCACTATAACCGGACAAAATGACTCTCGGGACCGGTACGTTTGGTTCACTAAGGCCGGAAGTTCAGTATAGCCGATTTCATTATAGCCGGACTACTTAACACATAATCTCCCATTTGCTTGGCAGGGACCGGATAGTGTGGTTTGCTATAGCCGGAGTTCTATTATAGCCGGAGTCACTATAGCCGAACTTTACTGTATCATTATATATAGAAATAATAATAAGTATATCTTAACCTACGGAAGGTGGCTATACTTTTATCTTTCTAAAAAAGAAAGGGAAGACGAGATGATGGTTTCTTGTTCCTGGTGTTGTTTCTTGAGATTAGGGAACGGGGTGAGCAGGACCAGGAAGAGGAAATGCAAGTTCCCTCAGATTTGGTATGGGTTTAGGCAGCGAATATTGATGCTCTTTTTCAACCCATATGTGACAAATAGCGGTGCAATTTTCAAGCACTAACAAAATACAAAACCAGCATATTTACATAAAAATAACCAAAAGAGCTAAACTGTCTAAACCAACCCACACTAGCAAACGATCAACTCTTTTGTAGTAAAGTCATCGATTAAGACATATATTAGCAATTTTCTGCCAGTGTATCATACCCCAATTATAACTGTTTGAAAGAATAAAAATTTTATATAGAAATCCAATTACTTTGAATTGCATCATTTCAAATTTCAAAAAATTCTGAAAAGTGATATGGAAGCTCCTTCAAGGAAAACATTTAACATTCTATTCATGGCCACAATAATAATGACATTTTGTCAAGGTGTTTTTGTTGCTCGATTTATTGATTTGATCTTAATTATACAAAACTTTGCCTAATCATCAATTCTTGTGATAAATTTTTTTTCAAAATTCAATTTTGGAAGAGCTAAATTTTTAGATTTGGCTATTGGCGAAACATGCTGGAGATTTCAGCTTAAATTCAGTGCAACCATAAGAGCATAGATCCCTGGTTTATAATTACCCAAAATTTAGAATAAACTTCAGGTAATAATTACACAGATTGTTGTCAGCTTTTCTTGTTGCTATAAAACTAGCGAATAAATGAGTTGCTTTTTAACACAGACGATAATGACAGTTCTAGAATTCATTGAGTTTTCAAATAATTTTGAAAGTTATTTACTCCTTTTTACTTATTTCCCAAAAAGCCATCCAAAATTGTGATTAAAAAGACTATCTTCGTAAATCAAATAATAAAGAACGCAGTTGGGTCATGTGAGTTTGCAAAGATTTCTAGACGTTATGAAACGATTATTCAAATCCACTGCCTGCTGGGCTAGTTTATGATAATGAGCCTATTCTTTGAATGTGTTTTCACATGGGTGAATCCTCACTCGTGACGTATGCTCATTATCATTGACAAGAAATAGGTCCGGGTCATTGGCGGGATGAGTATATGCTCGTCGACACTTTTGTTGATGATTAGGAGTCATAAAACTTATAATTTCAAATTTTGATTTTTGAAATTTATTTATATTTCAGTTTGAAGATGATTAAAATCCAGGAAGTTAGTATATAAATTGATTCTTAAATCTATTGAAAATGTTGACCATCAATATTCGGGAACTTGTGACAAGATTCAGTGTCTCTTTGACAGTGAATGGTTTAGTTTGCTTTTATTTGGAAAAGCAACGAGTGTGCATATAAACTTATATTGCGAGTTGTATTTTCGGTATTTATAAAAATTAAGAAACCTTGTATATTTAGAGTGAAGGAGTCAACAATAACACTAGTCATCGCTACAAGTTTAAATAAACAGTTCATTTAAATTAATATTCACTGCACAAACATCGTGTGAAATAGAAAATAAAACAGTTTATACAAGTACTGGTGAACAAAATAGTACTGATTCTGTGATATTATACGACAATATAATACAAATTGACTATATTCTCTGTTGCAGTGTTCGATTGAGAATTTGTTAAACAATTTAGGAAATATTTAATATATTACACTATAACTTTTATTTCCAACTAACTAGATAATAACACATTGTTGCTTGTTCTATTTTTATAGGCTGAATACATAAGTCGTATGGTAAACGGAGCAATGACTACTGTTCCATATTCTGAGTCTAATTTATCTTTCATATGGGGAAAATATGACATTGTTATAGATGCTATGTGGTATGCAGTAAATATTGTCCATGGTATGTGTTTTGCCACTTTCCGTCATAATATCAACATACACCACAAATACCAGGTTGCACTGGAGGAGCTCTTCAAAAATGATATCCTGTTTAGATGGTACACGCCAGATTTTGCCTTCAATGGCCTAATTTTGCTATCTCAAATGGTTTATTTAAATAAAATTTTTAAATCTTCTGCTTGCTTCAAAATTGTAGGTCAAAACCGCTGAATCTTTATAAAAATTACGAATATGACCACATATTTTTGGCATCTGTGAATCAGTCGATGCAAATTTTGGATGCTTGCACAATAGGTGCATACTTGTCTTCTCCATTTAGACATCGTTTGGACAGACCTATTAAATTTCAACGGGAAAGGTTTGTTTACTAACTAATTATAAATTAGGCGAGTGTGACCTAAGTGATATTTATACATATTTATATTTATAGGCGTGCTACTACTAGTTCAGGGGAACTTCACAACGTTCCAAAGGGAAATTTTCTTAGTCATTGCTTTCTATCTGACAATGAAAGAGAACATGTTGTTAAGGAATTACAAAGCATTCATTGCATCAATTCTTAGTACAATGTATTTCTAGTTGCTTCAGAAATATCAACGAGTGTTAAATGTTTTTACATTAATGTAGTGGTACTTTTGTGTTTCTGTCAGAAATGATGATAATATTCATATATAAACTGATGTTATATATATATACATAGTGGGGTAGCTGTGTTTAACACACTAATAATCCTGTTTGACATCTATATTTTTTTGACTAATCTATAAAATTGAGATGTTCGTAATTTGTGGAAGCATAGATAACTTCACAAACAGATTTTACGATGGTAAAACTACAAATTTGTTTATCTGCCTAACCACCTTTATCGATAAGTATGCAAATATGAATTCACGTTTGTACTTACGTTTCTCTTGACAGTAAATAATTACAGTAAACTACCATAAATACCTAAGGTGAATATTGTATTGGTACCACAGTAACCTACAACTTTGGCCTAATGAATAGTGTACTGGGAGAATTCTGTTAATAATTTTTATTGATGCTGTAGATCGTCTTGTGCAACTATTTACTAAATAATAAATGTGGCAATTCTAATTATTTGAAAGTTTAACAAGGAATAAAGTGTTTAGCTGAAAGTTAACAGAGTTGTGATAATTGTTTAATTGCGATAGTTAAAATACACAGTCCATTATAAGAGAACCTAGTGGGCATATATATATCCCAAATGCCATCAAGATAAATTGAAACAGAAATTGGATTTGAATGATTTAGTAACGATCTTAAAGAAATTTTTGTGTTGACGAGAACAAGATTCTGAGTTATAGATTAGAAGTTATCATGCAATTTTAATGCTAAAATCGAAAAGCATTTGGTAGCAGTTGAAGATTTATACAAGAAAAATAAAGTTAAACTACTCTANAAAAAAATAAAGTTAAACTACTCTAGAACTTGTAAATATTCTTAGTACGGAGTTGATTAAAATAATTGACATTACTGCCATTGAGGACAACCTTGCCGTCTTCAAAGTTTTGACGAAGTAATTCCAATAACAATATCATAGTGGATCTCTCTCAGAACTTTCAAGATACTGTTTCAACTTGAAGTAACCGGTATATGAAAAAAATATTGTTTAGAATCACACCATTGGGGAAGTAGGTCGTG
>NIPM01001689.1:0-15926 GCA_002738285.1 Holacanthella duospinosa
CTTGATAAGAGTTGCATATTGTTTTTACATTCTAACAATCTATGTTCTCTTTGTTCATCCGTGAGAAAATGAGTTACCCATTTACTTAATACTTTTTTCATTTCTAAATCTTCTGTTAAATATCGAAATACTGTTATTTTACTACAATTTACCCGCATGGAAAGTTCGAGGAAAGACCATGTTCTAGTTTGAACCAACAGTTCTTTAATTTTATCTATTACATTTTCTTTTTTCGAGACATCACTTGTATCGCCTCCTCTGCTATCTTCGACCACATTGTAGCCTTTCTTAAGCTTAGTAACTAAATGCTTGACTGTATTTAGTTTATAGGCACTATTTCCAACTGATTCAACTAATTCTTTATGAATTATCCCAGAACTGTGACCCAGGATTACGCAAAATTTGATGAAAATGCGTTGTTCTTTATCTGAAATTGAATCTTTAACTTTTTGCAAGCTAATCATGATAATTTTCAAAATATAATTATATATAAATAAAGCTTGTAGTATATATAAATTAATTTAAAAGACTTGGTATTATTAGTATATTATTAAAGGAATGATTAAACAAAGTTCGAGTGTTTCTTTGTGTGAAACGCCCTAATAGAAACAAAGTCCTTTTACCAAGTGATCTAGAAACTATTTTTCCTGCTATACCCAATAATAGTTTTTGAATAAAATGGAAGAAAACTTTTGAAGCATAATTCTATTCTAATTGGTCGAGAAATTTTAGTTTCTTGAATGCATAAAATAGTAAGAATGAAAATAAATTCATATATTTATCAACTTTACTATCCATAAAATATCTCTGAGCTATATTTCTTGCCATTTTAGTTGCTTCCTCACCTATTTTCACTATGATGAAAGAATTATAACCGAGGCTTCAAAAATATTATGCCAAATAATGAACATTGAAAGGTTTCTCTATTTTATGTTGAATTTAGGTTTGAGTCCTTGGAAATACACTAATATCAAACAAAAACGGGATCGAAACAAGATATATAGGGTAAGGAAGAAATCCTCGGACAGAAGGAATCATGAATTGTCCTTTAGAAAAAATTTTCAAAAATATAAAATTATTTAAATTAAAAAGCACAATTCATTTTATTTTAATTAGATTCTCTTGGACTTCATAGATATTTTTATATTACGCCAAAATACCTCTTGCAGTGTCGGCCAAAATCCTTCCAATGTTTTGAAATCAAACAAAAAATTGAATAACTCTGAGAACATTTGATAAAAAAATCCAAAATTAATAAAATATATTCATTATCAATAAATGTATATTCTATCAAATTTTCAAATTAATTATTTGAATATTAAATAAATTACAATAAAAATAAATTTTCATTTATTGGAACTATTTTGACCCTAACTTGAAAAAAATACAAAAAACCTCATAAAATTTTAATCAGAATTATAGTCAGAAATTTTTTTAAATAAAAATTATAGATAACATGAAGAAGATATCGGATACCAAAAACGGTGAAATTATTCAATCTTTAGTTGCTGGTAAATCATATGGCAAAATACCAAGAAAATATGGTGTTAGTAAGAGCACAGATTATAGAATTGTTATCAAAAACAAATTAAACAAAGTTAATAAATTCATGAATCCTGCAGGGCGTCCAATAAAGTTAAATGAAAGAGATGAAAGAACTATTACGCGAATCATTGAATCTGAAGAATGTACCACCACCGTAGAAGTATCCAGATATTTATTTAAAAATCTCCAAATGAAGATAAATTCTTCTTCAATTAAAAGGATTTTACGTAGAATAGGTATGAACTCCGCTAGAAAAGTCAAAAAACCGTATCTAAGTCCGAAACATCGCAAAGAAAGATATGAGTTTGCTAAAAGGTATAGAAACTGGACCCTAGATGATTGAAAGCATGTGGTTTGGTCTGGTGAAACTAAAATAAATAGATTTGGTAGCGATGGGCTAAAATCTTGTTTGAAATCTAAAGAAAAAATGCTTAAACCTAGATATGTAGACCCTATATTAAAGTTTGGAGGGGGTTCTATCATGATATGGGACTGCAT
Organism: Holacanthella duospinosa; assembly: GCA_002738285.1. Lineage (NCBI taxonomy): Eukaryota > Metazoa > Arthropoda > Collembola > Poduromorpha > Neanuridae > Holacanthella > Holacanthella duospinosa. The sequence goes on from NIPM01001689.1 coordinate 2,044, forward strand.
GACTCCATTTGGACCCGGCCTGATAACAAGAATTAACGGGACATTAGATTCAGACTTATATTGCGATATTTTAGGCGATGAATTGCTCAAGACATTGATTATTATAAAATCCCTATAACTGATATGATTTACCAACACGATAATGACCCCAAACATACATCAAAAAAAAACAAAAAAAAGCTTGTTATATCTCAATATCAAGGTGTTCGATTGGCCAGCACAGTCTCCAGACTTAAATCCAATTGAGCACCTTTGGATGCAGCTTAAACTTCATCTTTCTAGGTATGATGATACTGCTAGTGGAGTATTGGAATTATGGAATAGAGTTCAAGAAAAATGGAATGCTATTGATAAAGAAATATGTTTAAAATTGATTATGAGCATGCCTAATAGAATCGAGCAAGTTTTTAAGGCTAAAGGCGGCTATACAAAATATTAAAATAGTTGGGGTCAAAATCGTTCCAATAAATGGAATTTTATTTTTATTGTAATTTATTTAATATTCAAATAATTAATTTGAAAATTTGATAGAATATACATTTATTGATAATGAATATATTTTATTAATTTTGGATTTTTTTATCAAATGTTCTCAGAGTTATTCAATTTTTTGTTTGATTTCAAAACATTGGAAGGATTTTGGCTGACACTGTATGGCGTGCCGAGCTGCAGTTACAATGGGCTCTATTCTCAGACTAACGATGATTCAATAACATCAATATTTTAATATGTTATACCATGAAACTAAAACTTATTTAATTATTATGCTAGCTAATTATTTTCTAGCTCCAACAAAATCTACCCGAGCCACTTTTTTCTCTATTTTGCTATTAGAAGCAGCGTAAAAGGAAGAATGAAAAATAAAAATACATTTTTAAATCTATAACGATTTATATTTACAAGAAATATCCAAAAAAACTTAGTTGTGGCATTTCTGTTAGATGTATAGCTGGATATAGAATAATTCCCTTGTTGCTCTACTTTGGCAACAAAATCATAGACTGTGCAGCCTTTTGTAAATATTTTGACGATTTTAATGTTTTAATGGTTCAACTCATACATAAACTATAGTTATTAGTACAAAAATGAATTTTGGATCAACTTTTAATAATACAAGTTGATAGGACTGTTCTTTCGAACCGGCTTAAAACACTTTAAATATTTTATATGATTTTAAACTCTTCTTTTTTAGGTTTAAAATGTGCTAAGAGAATTATAGGCTTTCATTTCTAAAAATAATTTAATGTTACTCTGAATTTTATATTAAAAATCAACCATAAATATCATCATTATAAGAGAATTTCTGTATATAAAAATATTAGACTTTCTCAAATAATTCTATAATAAAATTACTTATATAAATAGTTAAAATATGTGATTTAAATTCAGCCCAAAACCCTCAACTATTCTTAAATTTAAGATTATTTAATTTAATTTAAAGCATTTCTATTGATTTAATTTTATTATATTAGTAATAAGTAAAAATACTCCATGTACCTATGAAATGAAAATTTTTTCATTTTTGTAACAAAATCCTTGATTTTCATTCGCTAAAGAATTTTGTCAAGAAGTATGATAAATTACACATAATAATCTTTGTATAAAATATAGTAATAAATTGTCTAAGAACACCCATAAAAAAGTGTTAAGTGCCTTATCTATTAATCTTTTAACTTTGATTAATTTAAACATTAATATTCTAATAATAAAATGTCTTGGGCTCAGAAATAGAGCTAAAAGCAAGATAGTACCATCATATGATTGTTAATTTAATTGTCTCTGACTTTTATTATCACCATTTTTCTCTATTGTTAAATCCTTTCTTTATTTTTAATTTCTCTGAAAGCAAGCAAGCAATATTACGATACCTTGGGCTTAGAAATAAAGGTAAAAGCAAGATAGTACCATCATATGATTTCTAATTTAATTGTCTCTGACTTTTATTATCACCATTTTTCTCTATTGTTAAGTCCTTTCTTTATTTTTGATTTCTCTGCAAGCAAGATTACGATTTTAAATATATTTAATAATATATGGGTACAATCGTTTTCCCACCAATTTTGCCGTGCCTATGTAATGGAATTTCGTTTCTGATTCTATTGTTCTTTCCTTATCACCATTGAGTCTATTTTATTTTTTGTATGTTATAGGTGCCTATTTTCCCGTTTTTATTACAATTTTTTAAGTCATTTGCTATTTTTATTAGGTTCACCATCTGTTTTTCTTTAGGAGTTCATTGAATTCTACTTAAATCATACCTTTTCCAAATAAATATAAAATTACGCTCGTATGCATGATTTATTTATCTAATAAGCTTTTTAAAATGTCAGACAATATTTTTGCACATTTTAATTTTTACAGGAAGTGTTAGAATTGACATCAAAAGCATTTAAATATAGTCGGATTTACTATTTCTATAAATAGATTTTTTACAAAATTTCTTTTATAATTAGTGGGGAAATTAACAATAACTAAATAAACAAATGAAAATCAATTATATAAATCCTTAAGTAAAATATTAAACTTTAACATTTATATTATTTAAAAAGCTACATAGAAACAAGACTTGTCCGGAGATTTATCCTCACTCTTGTAGAGCGATATAACTATGTTTTGCATTAATGGTAAGGTTGTTGGTAAGCCTTATAATAAAACCTTATAGGGATTTGTGATTTGATGAAATTACAAGATGTCTCATATTTCTTAATGTTTAAGGATTTTAATTTAGCAATTATCCAAAAAGGAGACTTTTTTGAAATAAACAAAGTTTAGTAAATCTTAAGTTTTTAAAGCAAGTAAAGTTTTAAAAACAAAATCAAGTTTAGCAAAGAAAACAGAGCCTAAGAAAGAAAGTTTAATATATTGTTTGGTCTACAAGAAGCAGAAAAGAGCACAAGAATTAAAGAGAAAAGTCAATCCGAATTTCTAATACACTCACCCTGTAGCGACATAGTTGATCGAAAATATGGAAGAAAATTTTTGAAAACATAATATTTTGGTTGAAATAAAAAATATGTGTATTATTTGGTTGATAAATAAGTATAATTTATATTTATTTATAACCAAAGCAGGTTTTTGTGTAATTATTAGAATTTTTCAACCAAAATGTTTGGTTTCTTTGAAAAATTTTGGTTCATATAGCTAAAGATGTTTATAAAATGTGCTTTCTGAGAAAACAAATTAATCTATAAATAGCTAAAAATATCAGCAAATGAATCAAAAAATCAAATGAGAATTTCTCTCATCCAGACAAAATTTATGAAACCGGCTCAATGATGCATTTATTTCAAAATCACAAAGTAATTTTTTAGAGAAATGGAACTTCCTTATGAAATGAATTCCATAATTATCAATAGAATACCCATGTTTTATTTAAAAGAATTATCAACACTTAATAAAGAATATCATAAACTTTTGATTCCTTTTTTGTGGAAGAAATTGAAAGATTCCTCCAAAAGAAATTGTTGGTAAATATGGCACTTGTGTCAAGCTTTTATGTATTAATGATGAAACGAAAGTGCATATAAAAGAAATTATAGTATATTTCCCCAATTTAAAGAGGTTAGAGTTTATTGATGTGAGTGGATTTAAGGATTTATTTGATTTATTTAAGCTTAGTGATTACGAAATTTATTTTAAGTATTTCAATGTCGCAGACAATTATTGGTGTAGATTAAAAGGAAATAATATTACTTATAGAACCCTTTTTTAAGCTTCCAATTCGCAGAATTGCCAAATGAAATCAAGATTCAATTGACTGCAAACAGAAGATTAAGACATATTAAAAAAACAGGTGACGTGAGTGATTTATCTAGGCTTATTAAGAAAAAGAATAGAATAATACTGCAAGTAAATCCATACTTTGTTGCTGAGATTACTAAAAATATATCAGTTTTTGTTCTTGACTTGGCATACAATACGTGCTTGCCAAATAATATCGAGTACATAAATCTTAGTACTTTTGATAAATTCAATCTCTTCTGATTTGGCTACCAAAATCTACAATAATTGCGTCAATTTAAGAAGACTAAAATGCTCTATTATGGTCGATCTTGATTTATCGAAATTGATTCATTATCCTACTAAATTGTTGTATTTGTGCTTTATAGAATACAAAAATCTATACAAATTAGATGGCTTGTTTCCTAATCTTTATTTTATCTCTACACTAGAGGCTGACTCGTGCCTAGGTTTACTTAATAAGACTCTTAAATTGTCACAACTTCAAGTTCGGCATCCCAATCTTCCTGGTTATTATATACGACAATTAGATACATTAATAATCGACTTTGTTAGACATAACGGCAATTTTTATAAAAATATATTGAGTGATTATCCTGATTTGAAAAACTTGTTTATTGTTGGTAGCAAGCTATCAGACTTAAAAGCTATGGAAATCACTAATCTTGTCAAGCTTCCTAAAAAAGAATTTAAATGTCAGCTGGCGAATTATTCATTGGATTGTAATGAGAAAAGACTCCTCAAAGCTCTGAATAAAGTATGTTCTAAATTGGAAATTAACTTGACATTTTATGCATACTTTGATTCCTTTGCTGTCTAATAGTCTTTTATTTGCGTATATTGGAATAAAACCTTGCTTGTCAATATTTTGAACTCTTTAACGACATATTATTAATACATCTTGAAACTAGGGTTATCCAGAAAATGAAAAAATGGATTCAATTAAGCAAATCAATACTTGTATTGATTTTACACATTGATATTGAGCACTTTTGCTGCTTTTGTTACTTATCCAATAATAAACATATTTATTAATGTTACAGTAGCATTTTCTTTATAATTAAGTGACTGCTATTCTCATCCTCTGCTTCTTTTTCGAGTTTTGCTGGAGTCTTTAAATTCAACTATTTTGTAAACAATTTGATTAGATTACTTTTTTAATTAAGATGGAAGAATTAGCAAATGCACTACATCTAGATATAATGAAAAGAATGCCATTATTCAGCTTGAAAGAATTAGTTAAAGTTAATAAGATATATCATAAGCGTTTCTCATGCTTTTTGTGGAAGAGATTAACCAAGATTCCTCGTAAAAAAATCATAGAGAAATATGGAATATTGGTCAATACATTAAAAGTAAACAATGAGATGAAAACAAACATGAAAGACATAAACAATTATTTTCCAAATTTGAAGATGTTGGAGGTAACATCAGTTACTGACATGGATATCTTTACCGAATTGGAAAATAATTATGATCTATATAGTAAGGATTTCGATGCTCGCTTTACTGAACATTTAGGACCAAAAAACAAATATACATTCAAGACTATTATTTTAGGTGATACATACTCAAGATTGTCAGATGATAAAAAAATCACATTTTCGAGAAACAAAAGATTGAGGTTTGTAAGATTGGATGGTTATCTAGATGAATTATATAGGTTTTCAAGCAAGCACAACAGAATAACACTCATATTGCCTCCAAAGTTTGGAACTGTAATTGAAAGGATCATTTCGATGTTTGGCCTCCATTTAATAGGATACAGAACTCTACCAAAAAATATTGACTATTCAAGCCTGAGAATACTTTCGATTGTATCCACCACGCGTGAATTGATCACTGAAGTCTATAACACATGTATTAATTTAAGGGGACTTTGGTGTCTTAAAATGGCGGATCCAATTATAGAAAATCTAAAGAGTCGTCCCAAAAAATTACTACGCTTGGAATTCGAGACTTATAATTCACTAAATGTTTTAGATTATTTAGATGATACAGATGATTTGTTTCCTAAGTTGCTTCACATCACTACAAAAGAAGCCAAGAGTATCCCTGATTTACTGACAAGATTCCCAAAGTTAAAATCCCTTCAAGTAGACAGAACAAACTGCAACAAGGGTCATGGGTTCGAGAATTTAGAAAGATTGATTATCAATTTCAATGGCGAGAAACAATACTATTATAATAATTTAAGAAGAGATTATCGTAATTTGAAGAGTATTTACGTTGTTGGGAATAAATTTGATATTTCTAGTTTTGGTGAAATAGTCCAGCTGGTCAAGCTCAGTAAGGAAGAATTTGGCCTTCGCTTTCTAAACCTTGGGTTTGGTTACAAAGAAAGGAGGCTTCTTAAGAGTCTCAATTCGTTTCTCTGCTCTAAACCCGAGGTTAATTTGACCCTTGAAAGGGCTTATAATGTCTTTGATATCTTTAATTGATATTTTCTTGTATTGAATAAACGGTTTGCTTAAAATATGTTAATAACTCTTGTTAATATAAATTTAATATAAGAAAGATAAATTCTATAGTTTGTGCAAGTATAAATACTTGTCTTGTTGTTTGATCATCCGTTTCATAAATTCTCCTTCTTTGCATACATAATGTTCCTTTTAACACTCCCACCCATTATTTTGCTTTCCATCATTCCTATTCCTTTCAATTGATTAATAAATCTATTCCTATTCAGAGGTTTCGTAAACATATCTGCTAAATTCATTTCACTTGGTACAAATTCTAATTCTGCATTCTTCTCTTCCAAGTACCTAATATAATGATATTTAAAATGTATATGTTTACTTCTACTATGGTAAACTGGGTTTCGTATCAGTGCTAGTGCTGACATGTTATCGCAGAAAATTTTCAGGGGAGGTGAAACCAATTTAGTATTTAATTCGTAATCCAAGTTACGAATCCATACAGCTTCTCTTCCAGTAGTAGAACAAGCTATATATTCAGCCTCCATTGTAAATAGGGATATTATATCTTTTTTCTTCGATAGCCAGCTTACAGCACCATTTGCTTTTAAGAATACGTATCCTGTACAACTTTTTCTGGTAATTGGCCAGTTAGCGAAATCGCTATCTGAGTATACTACCATCTTGTTATCAGTATCTTTATAGTATTTTATTCCATAGTTTAAGCTGCCATTTATATATCTTAAGATTCTTTTTATATAAAGTACATTCTCGTAATTATAATTAGTCATACATCTAGAAGTAATCGCAACACTTTGAGCTATATCAGGACGGCTATTTACTAACAGATAAAGAAGGCTACCTATTATAGAATCATAAGGAAGATCTTTTTAGGTATTTTCATCGTAATTGCCATTTATAATTATTTTAGAACGTCTATAAGCCCGTTCTTTCGAACTGGGTGAAAAATACGTTATGGAGAAAATATAAGATTGATTAAATTTATACGAAATAATTATTAATATGGGACAAAATTTTCGAAACATAATTCTATTCTAATTGGTCGAGGAATTTTAGTTTCTTGAGTGAATAAAATAGTAAAAATGAAAATAAAGTTATGTATTTACTATCCATAAAATATCTGTTAGTTATAATTCTTGCTATTTTAGTTGCTTCCTCACCCTATTTTCACTGTGATGCATTAATATTCTAGAATTATAACCGAAGCTTCAAAAATTTTGTGCCATATATTGACAATCTTTTATAATAAATTAAGTTATAATAGTGTTTTTAGCTTATATATGGGACAAAATTTTTGAAACAATTCTATTCTAATTGGTCGAGGAATTTTAGTTTCTTGAATGCATAAAATAGTAAGAATGAAAATAAATTTAAGTATTTACTATCCATAAAATATCTCTTAGCTATATTTCTTGCCATTTTAGTTGCTTCCTTAACCTATTTTCACTATGATGCACTAATATGAAAGAATTAACCGAGGCTTCAAAAATTTTGTCCCATATTGAAAATTTTGGATCACATGCAAACTTTTCCCGCCGTAGAAAATTAAAAAAAATTAAGATTAAAATGATGTGTTATATATGAACATAAATCTTATTCTAACTTAAACTCTTATAATTTTGAGCACAATAGTGTTCGTCACAAATATGAATAGTGAAGGAGTTAATACCCAAGCTGTGGAATCATTTCACAATGAAATGAAGTTGGAAATTAAAAGACGTAAAGGAGTTCTTAGTAATAAGAGATGTGAGTTTTTAAAAGACTTTTTTATACAAGTCATTAATTTAATAAAAATCAAAGTTTATTTTTCAATATACATGTAATTTTGTTTTTTATCACACGCAAAATTTTTCAATATATACTGCCCGTCAAAAGTGATTCAGTGTTTGGGAAATTCGAACTTAAATGGTAATTCATGAATGAATAAGACTTCAAGCAAGCCAATACTCATATGGTAGATAGATACAGCCATTGTCTATAACTTGTCCAAATATTATAGATATCTTTTAAATATTGATAGAGATATGATTGCTCAAAGTTGAAAGTAAGTGATTCAGTGTTTTGACGAATTTTTCAAATTTACAAGTTTTTCATTCTAGAACATTCTAGAATACCGCAAAATTTTTCATTTTTATTTCAATCATTAGCAGAAGGTATTAAGGCTTATTTGGTATGACAAGAAGAAAATTGAAACAAGAATTAACGAACTTGCTTTAAATGGAAAATCTTCAAGAAAAATAGCTGAAATTGTTTGAGTTTCACAAGCAAAAGTGTCCAGAGTAATAAATAGAGTTGAAAAAAATACTCCAGAGCCTATAATAGGTCGTCCTCGGGTCTTAGATAAGTATGATGAAAAATATATTGGAAGATTAGCAACAAGTAGTAAATGCTCCACCTCTACAGAAATACAGCGAGAACTCAAGACCTATGCAGGAATATCCGCCTCTTCGAGTACTATACTGCGCACATTAAAACGTAGCAACATCGTATCTAGATACAAAAAGAAATGCCCACAATTAAAAAAATCTCATCGTCGAGCAAGATCAGAATTTGAAAAAACACAGAAATTTGGAAAATAAGGACTGGAATATGGTTATATTGTCAGATGAGACTAAAGTAAATCTAGAGGGTTCTGATGGACGTGATTGAACTTTCAAAAAATCGGGAAACCACTCAGAGATCACAATATTACTCAATCAAAAAAAATCGGTGGTGGATCAATTATGGTTTGGGGATGTATGCTTTCATCAGGTATTGGGTATCTTTGTAGAATTGATGGTAGAGTTAATGCTGAGATATATGTGAGTATTCTGAATGATGAGCTGATGTATACAATTAACTTGTATGACTTGGACAAATCTAAAATTGTCTTTCAAAATGACAATACGTCCTCTCATACCGCTTCAAGTATAAAAAAATGGTTCAAAAGAAACGAAATAAAGTTAATGAGATGGCCTGCACAATCTCCTGACCTTAACCCAATTGAGCATCTATGGGATCATATGAAAAGAGAGCTAAAAATTCGACCACCATGTAAAGACAAAGATAAACTTTGGGAGAGAATTCAAGATATATGGAACAATATTTCAGCTGAAGTAAGTCTTAAGCTTGTTATATCAATGCCTAGAAGACTCGAACAGATCAGAAAGACCAAGGGCGGGCACACAATCTATTGATTTTACCTTTTTTAAAAAATTCGACAAAACACTGAATCACTTACTTTCAACTTTGAGCAATCATAACTCTATCAATATTTAAAATAGATCTATAATATTTGGAAAGTTATAGACAATGGCTGTATCTATATACCATATGAGTATTGACTTGGTTGAAGTCTTACTCATTCATGAATTACCATTTAAGTTCGAATTTTCCAAACACTGAATCACTTTTGACGGGCAGTGATTATGAGCATTGGAGGAATATAGAGTCCCTCTGGATTTGCACAGACAACCATTGTTGTGTTAATGCCTCTTTCTCTACTCACTAATCTTCCAACTCATTTTTTACTCTTTTTGCCTAAAACCTTTTGACAGTTCTTTTGGACCGTAGAGAACCCACTTTCGTCCATATTGAAAATACGACAAGCTTGAATCCCATGAAAAAGTACGTATCCTGTAATATTTTATAGATTTATCCACTGCTTCTCTATTAAAACCATCAGCGCGTGCAATAGAAGTATTTTCTGGTTGTCTTATAGAAATAGTAGGGTTTCTTTTCATAAATCCATAGAACAATTTTGTACCTTCCATTTTAGTCGTCCTATTAAATCTATTTTCTATTCCGTTTTTCTCTGCAATTTGAAACGCTAGCCTTCTAACATCTGTTATAGTTATACCAAAAAAACATGCCTCTAGATGAATAATATGCTCTGCAAGCTCCTTTTCTGTTTTATTTAGTAATTTCTGTAATCTGCCATTCCTTTTTATCGAAGAAAGTGGCCTTTTAATCTCTCCCTTTAGATGCCTTAGGAACCTAGGTTTTGGTATATTGTATTTTTTGCAGCACTTGTTGAATCTAATCTGATTTTTATGAAAGGCATCTATCTATGGCATTTTCCATGTCAATTTTTCTCCATTTTCCATAAATTCTTATTTCTTTAATATTTAATTTAATAAAAAGTCATTCTTTATAAACATTTTATTATTTTCCTTGAAATTCCCGAGTACAATTTGAGAAATAGTGTGGTTGTACGATTTAGGTAAAACCTAATGGCTATTTGAAGGACTTTACAATGTACAAAACCAAAGAATTTTAAAGATTAAATAACAAATTGACATTACTTAAGAACCAATAAAAAAATTCACATTTGAAGCAAATGACCTTTGAATCGTTATCGAAGCCTTTATTTCTTATTTTAGTAAAACGTAAAATTATATTTTTTGCTAATTTTTTTGTTCTCAGTAAAACTTATTCATGAGACTTCAAAATTAGATATAGTATTCAAAATTTCGTTAATATATTTAAACTATTTAAATTTACTTAAATCTCTATATATTACATGGTTATCGAGATATAAGAGGTGGTACGATTCAGGCAACTCTCCCCTAAAAGGTATAAGACAAAGAAGCTTATTTCACTATATCTTTACATTTATATGTTAAAAAGAAGCGAAAGTGATGTTTTAACATATTTATTAAAGCTTTTATAGTTTTTTGATTTTATATTATTAAAATTTAAGTTTCAAAAAATGTTTCAAATAGGGACCTGTTTGAGCACTTACCTCCCTAAAATAATTAAGAAAATGAATACTGTATTTAAGCTCATAAATCAAAGAGATTGTTTATTTCATTATCTTTGTAAAGGCTTTCTGTCTCAGACTTCGTTATTCTGTATTCAGATTAAAATGTTTAAAAGAGGAATTAGTGACGAAGAGATTACTTAAGTAGAGGGATGTATTGGCTCAACCATCTAGTGTTTACATGCTTTCGATAATTAGAAAATATGTGATAAAAACATTGATGTCTGTAAATGATAATACATATGTGATAATTACTCATTATTGATGCCAAAAATTCGACAATCACAATTAAGCACATAAACCTTAAAAAATTTATTATTCCCATATTCACAAAAATTTGCAGCAAAATGTTATCAAGCTTTATTTATGACACAGTTTCTACGCGAAATTCATAAAACTAAAAATCAAAATTTATAAAAGAAATGGAAAAGAACCAAGAATATTCTTTAAAGAAGGCAATAATCAATGGCAACTTAAGTGCTGTAAAAAATATTTTGTCTAGTCCAATTAGTCAATTTGAGGAATTACATTTAGATCTTTGTTTAGCTATAGAAAAAGAACAGGTAGAAATAGTCAAATTATTACTTTTAATACCAGAAATTCAGGTAAACAAGGAAGATCAATATGGTTATACCGCACTTTATTGTGCATCTTCAAAAGGTCATTTAGAAATTGTTAAACTATTATTGTTGGATCCAAACATAGATATCAATGTAAAGGGTCAATATGGTTATACTGCACTTCATAGAGTATCAGGACGAGGTTATTTAGAAATTGTTAAACTATTATTATCAAATCCAAATATAGATATCAATGTAAAAGATAAATATGGTTTTACTGCACTTCATAAAGCATCTTTAAAAGGTCATTTAGAAATTGTTAAACTATTATTATCAAATTCAAATATAGATATCAATGTAAAGCGCCAATATGGGTATACTGCACTTTATTATGCATCAGAACAACGTCATTTAGAAATTGTTAAACTATTATTATCAAATCCAAATATAGATATTAATATAGGAGATAAAGATAGTGATACTGTACTTCATAGAGCATCAGTCGAAGGTCATTTAGAAATTGTTAAACTATTATTATCAAATCCAAATATAGATGTCAATGTAAAAGATAAATACAATATAACTACGCTTCATTATGCATCAGAACGAGGTCATTTAGAAATTGTTAAACTATTATTATCAAATCAAAATATAGATATCAATGTAAAAGATGAATATGGTGAAACTGCACTTCATATAGCATCTTTAAAAGGTCATTTAGAAATTGTTAAACTATTATTATCAAATCAAAATATAGATGTCAATGTAAAACCTCAATATGGAAAAACTGCTCTTCATTATGCATCAGAACGAGGTCATTTAGAAATTGTTAAACTATTATTATCAAATCCAAATATAGATATCAATGTAAAAAATAAAGATGATTATACTGCACTTCATATAGCATTAGATCAAGGTTATTTAGAAATTGTTAAACTATTATTATTGAATCTAAACGTAGATGTCAATATAAAAAATAAAGATGGTGAAACTGCCCTTCATATAGCATCAAATTATGGATATTTAGAAGTTGTTAAACTAATTATAACTACAGGTGGAGATTTACATGCAATAACTAACAGTGAGCAAACACCATTCGATTTAGCAATAAATAAGAACCCTGAATTGTCAAACTTCTTATGGTCTAAAAATTTAGAGTTTGTTATCAATTTGGCACTTGAGTTTAAAGAGCTAAATAGAGATACGAAAAAAAGAACAGGTTCTTTAAATGATGGATTTAAGAAGAAGTTTAATAAATTATTTTAAGAATATTAGTCTTAACCCTATTCTGACTATGTTGAGCAAAAATGCTCAACCGAGCTTTATTCTTTAAATGGAAGGAACTTTTTGAAGAAAACATAATATTTTGGAAGGTAAAATGAGGAAATTCTTGAAAAAAATCAATCATTATGGTTGAAAAATTTTAATACTTATGTAAAAAGTTATTTTGATTGATAAAAATAAAAAATTTCTATATACAGTGATCTCAGAAAAAAAAGAGATAACCGATAACCATACAGTAATCTAACTATTAAGTTCGCACGAAAATCACGGTTCAACATTTTTTTCAAAAAAAGCAAATTTCAATCGATAATATTAAGTATTTCTTGTGGATATCAAATAAGGTCATCTGGCGCAAAGGTATCTGCTTCTTTCTTTTTTCACTCAACGAAAAATCTCTCATCTTCTTTGAAAAGGATTCTAAATCGCGCATGATATCATCGTAAGGGTCTCCAGTTTTTAACTTGAAAGTCTACATAATTCAATTGATTCTCTATTTTATCAATTTGATCGTAAAGTTCATTAAAATTGAAGGAAATTTGAGGTTGAATTGGTTCATCAACATCCATTATATCGTTTTCTTTTTGCAAACTATTAGATGTAGAATTAATAACTTCGTTGACTTCTTCCAATAAGGCTCTAGCGTATNATTAATAACTTCGTTGACTTCTTCCAATAAGGCTCTAGCGTATTCTTCATTATCCTCATCATCAATATGAATGTATTGTCCAAATCTTGATCGTTGGTTTCATCTGATATTGCTTCAATATTCTTAACTAATTCAGACATATCAAAAATACTACTATCTTGATTATCTATTATATCATGATTATTCACCATTTCACAATCAAATTCAATAATATCCGCTTTCTTAAATGACTTTTTAATAGTAGTTTGTGTTATAGAATTCCAAGCCTCTTTCACATATTTTGCTGTATCCATTAAATGAGCTGGATTTCTGTAGATTACTCCAACAGTACCCCTACGCATTAACTTTGTCATTTCTCTCTTGCGGGCGGCTTTAGTATCTTCATTAAGACTATAAAAAAGAAAAAACATCCTTTAAATACAAATTTTTGTACCTTTTCTTTAGTGCAGCTATTATTCCCATATCGCAAGGTT
>NIPM01001690.1:13404-24544 GCA_002738285.1 Holacanthella duospinosa
AAAAAATACATGAATGATTTACACACACACATCAGAAATACATGAAGAAATTACATGAATGTTTTACACGCACATGAAGAAAATACATGAAGGTTTTACTCACACCTCACAAATACGTGAATGATGAACAAATAGTTTTCACATACACACTATACCTCCCTTCAGGCATGGGCATTTCGATCAAATAATTATGCGAATACTACTAATTAAGAATCGTGAGCTAACGATTATGTCATCCTTGAATTTTAAATTAATTCTCTACTGCTTGAATATTCAACGTTTCCAGGTTGTTAATTTGATCAAAAATTTTGAAGAATATGTTCAAACATGTAACTTATTGTGATGGATACTCTTCGGATTCTTTCTGAAATCATGGTAGAAATTATGCCAGATCTAAGTCTTGTGTGTTGCCTTTCGACGGACTAAAAATAATTTTATACGGTTGAAACTGGGTTTTATTGTTATTAACAAACAATTTAGGCTTCAGAAAGATAGATTGTAAAGATGTTCGCAAATGTTTTGAAAACTTTATATGTTTTACGCTGTTTTCATAAAACAAATAAAATTTTTGAGAACCGGATAAGTCGTAACATGCTTTATACCAATTTTGAATGAAAAATCAGGGGAAATAAATCTTAAATTTTTCTGTAAATAATAATTAGCAAATTTTAGTTTCATTTTTAAGCACTATTCTTTTTGTTAACAAGGTAGTTATTTTTAGCAAAATTTTAGCCAATTCATATTCAAAACTATATTCTGGTATTCCTGTTTCCTTCATTTTCGTTAATCTTTGGCAAGCTTTGTTTTTGTGGAACATATTCCAATTTTATTAATAAATTAATATTGAATTTCAGTGTTTCGTAGGAAGAAAGATTCCGTATTATAAGTATGACATTGATTACGAAATATTGGCCAGATTTCCGTAATTGTATAGATCCCCTCATAGTATTAAGGGTCATAGTACTATCAGATTATAGAAAACTAACGTGAACAAAGAACTTCTTAAATGATAGAAAAATTGTGATACAATTAACTGCTTTGTCTATTCCTAACCGTAAGTCAATTACAAAATTCAAAGGTTTAATTAGAAGTGCAAAGTCAGGTTGTTGCAATGAACTAACTTGTTCAGGTAACTTCTCCCTTTATTTTAACAGTTGGTGAAATGAACTATTTAAATTTCAAATTTTGTTTAAATTTTGGTAAGAAAATGTGTAGAAAAGATATGAAGAAGACAATTAGGATGAGTGAAAAATTTATACATTCCGCGGAGGTGTTTAGAACTATCGGGAGCCGATAGTTTTTTCAACCAATCAGAGACTTCCAAAATGAGTCACATTTCATTGTTCTATTAATGCAATATTCTGATAGTCTGATAGTACTATGAAGCGTCCTTTACAATTACGGGAATTGGACTAGTATGGCATTATTAATAGAATAATAGTAACGACGCCAATTTGAGCTAAACCTGCGTCACACTCACAAGCTGCTTCTTAGAAGATATTACATGATGCATGCAACTGACAAACTGCGATAGTTGCTAAACTTTTAATTTGCCCATGTATGCAATTTGCCCATTAGTTTTGTATTCAATAAAAATTTAAAGGAATTTTAAAGTAACCAGACTCCGAATAGGAACCCAACATTACCGAACTATAAATTAAATATTATCGTTAAGTTTTGTTACATAATTGAATTGCGTGGCTCGTTTTTACACAATGAGCAACCAGACCCGACTTCTGGCATTGATTGATGAGCTTCGCCAAGTCGTGACATCATGCCCAGGGACTGCTGCACCACAACCTGGTTGTTAGATTATTGTTGATTTTCCAGTTATATATTAATTTAAACTAATTTGTTATGTATATTTTTCTTACGAGGCTCTGGTTTATCCCNGGAACCCAACATTACCGAACTATAAATTAAATATTATCGTTAAGTTTTGTTACATAATTGAATTGCGTGGCTCGTTTTTACACAATGAGCAACCAGACCCGACTTCTGGCATTGATTGATGAGCTTCGCCAAGTCGTGACATCATGCCCAGGGACTGCTGCACCACAACCTGGTTGTTAGATTATTGTTGATTTTCCAGTTATATATTAATTTAAACTAATTTGTTATGTATATTTTTCTTACGAGGCTCTGGTTTATCCCCAATTGCTCCACCAACTTCTGCGACACCAAATGTGCAAATTGTGTGGCAAGACACTAATATGTCACCATCAAATAGACATGCTGTACGAACGGGTTTTCCAGCCACACCAGCCGCAATAATACATGAAGCTCGAAGCTGCTTTTCTCCATATTCTAGTCCGAGGCCTAGAATAGTCGGACGATCAACTGCAACAACCAGAAGATGTGCTGCTCCAGCTCGTGAGTGGACTAGGACGTTTTGTTGCCTTGGTTCGTTTGAAGAACATTACTCACCGGATTCAAGTAGATTGGTACACCTGTCAGGTGCCGGTCTTGGGGAGAATGTCATCACACTTGGTACCCACAGGCCTGACTTTTCAAAGGCTCATAGTAACCAATAATCCTTTTTTTTTAACATTATAACGCAAGCTCAATGTTTTTGAAAAATCGTATCTGTGAGGCGTATCCCAAACTCCAAACGTGTGACTTTGAATTGATGAAGGCAACTGGGTCAGGTGGTAGACTGAGGCAGCTCTCCAGAATTTGTACTAACACACTTGTCCCATCTGTTGCACAGCTCACAGCAGTAAGGATTCAAACGATTTATATTCGACCATTGGAAACCCTTCTCACGGTAAGTGAAATTAGTTTAATGACTGAGAGTAGCGCAACTCAATTAATAAAAGTAACACTAATTATTTACCTGAGTCAGGTGAACAGTTCATTGGATGAACCTATCCAAAGTGGCATCGTTGATGACCAAGACGAAGTAACCCAAAGAACCAATAATGTGTTTACTGACTCTACATTGGATGTTGCTACAGGAAATGAAACTCCACAACTCAACACAGTTTGTGGAAATGAGAACTCTGCTAATGAACCTGATGACTTGGAAACGCTAGATGAATTCAAGATCACACTTTACCGTGAAAATCCTGGTACGGAATATATCACGGTTAAACGATATGAATTTCTAATGAGAGTCCTGGGAATTTTCAAAAATCCTGCGTTTGGGTATTTCAAGAAGCCGTTTGTTGAGTTTATGGGTGAACCAGGTAACCGAACGTAATAGTCTTTCGAAGTCAAGAGGCATGACTGAATCAGATTCGACTCCTAAAAATTGTGGGGTTAGAGTCATGACTATGAGATTTGATTCCAAAGTTTAAAGAGTCAGAATCCTGACTGAGTCAGTTACTCTGACTGAGTCATGGCAATTCTGTGTATTTTGATATTTTTTAATTTTATCACATTATTACAGTATTATTACTCTAAGTTAGTGCTAAGTTTAATTTTTTTCAGGAAACGATATTGGAGCAATTACAAGAGAATTCTTTTGGAAGGCGTTAACAGCTTTGTTTGAGGAAAAATTTGATGAGAAAATACCGTTGTTCGACGGCGAAATGGACCATTTGGTTCCCTCCACGGATATTTCTTTACTCCAATACAAGGTGTTTCAGCTCGTTGGAAGGTTTATGGCTTACTCTGGTATTCACATTGGAATCTCATTCATTGGTTTAAGTCCAGCCGTGGTTGAGTATCTGACCATGGAGGAAGTAGATGTTGATTCTCCTATAACAGTTTGTTTAGCTGATATTCCAAGCTTGGAGTTGAGGCAGATAGTGTCTTTGGTATGTAGACTCCCACTGACATTTTTGCATTCCCATATTTAACAGTGTGTCAGGCTCACTATGTTCAAGAAATTTGACTACATAATTTTGTATAATTTATAGATGATATCCTGGAATAGTGCCGCCACTATCGCGGAAAGCCTGAAATCAAGAGCTCAGCGGTTGCCTCGGACTATCTTGGGTTACTGGTTAAAGGGAATGCTGGTCGTGCTGCAGAACAAATTATGTACCATGAGGTCATTGGGAAGAGGCGTGCGCAGTTGGATATGATGAAATCTGGATTTTCAGGACATCGAGTGCTAGAGTTCATTAGACTGCACCCTTATTTGAAGGATGGGATATTTCCTAGAATGGCAGTATTCAGCTACTCTGCTGAATATATACTGAGCAAGATTGAACAACGTTGCTCAACTCAACATTTCGACGTCGTTAAAAATTTTGTGACAAATTTAGAAGGTTAGTTAAGAACTGACAGCTTAATTAGAGTAAACAATGAAGATCGTTTAGCCTAATGTTTACTTATTTCCCTGTAATAGTTGACTAAACGCGTGTAAACCATTCTCAGATAGGTACACAAAAATATTTCATTTTCGGAGTCACGACTCCTAAGACTTTTGGCAGTTGGATGTATTTGGTAACTCGGACATTTCTATATAACTGAGACTGAATCAAATCTCTAGGAGTGGAGTTCCGGATTCCTGCTTAATTTACAAACATTTAATTCAATGATGCTTTTTATGTATTTCAGAACGCAAGCTAAAGGATCTCGTATGTGCTTGGAGTGGATGGGGCTATTTGACAAATGATAGACTTGTGGTGAAGGAAGATGATAGCGAATGTGCACAATTTGCAGTTCATGCTTGCTTTCAAAAAATGCTGATCCCAAAGGTGTTCACAGTTCAACAGCTCACACAATTTTTGAATTTATTAATCTCTTCGGGACACACAGGGTTTGGGCAATTGTAACTTGTAATGTTGCAACAATAAAATCTGTATCGACACCACACATGGAATTTCAACAGAAAGAAACCAAATACTCAATTTAGTTTCGGTTTCGGGTTCCGTTTGGACGGATGATTTGGGTTTCGGTGTTGGTTTCGCCGAACAACAAAAGTTATATTTCGGTTGCGGTTTCCCCTGTGTCATTAATCTCAAATTTTGGATTCGGCTTCGGAATCAGCAATTATGGAAACTTTAACATTCGATATCGGTTTCGGATTTTATCAAAAAACAGCAAGTTTCAGGTTTGGCAACGCACAACTATTTAATTTAATTTTATTTGATTTAATTTAATTTATATTATATTCATATCCATAAAGTTAATATCGGTTTTGATCTGGTTTCGGCGAAAAATGAAAGTGAAGGTTTCGGTTTCGGTTTAGTAAAAAAGTACAAAGTTGGTTTCGGCTTCGTCCAAGTTACAGCTGTGATCGGCACTTATAAATTGCTGTAGTCCGGCACAAGACATTGAATATTTTGATTTCTAAAAAAAATTAATGAGAATGTCTAACGAACCTAAAGAAAGGCAACTTCATAGTCAAACTTTAAGGTGCGTTGAGAACTGCATACAACTTCTTAGTTCTAGTGATACTTCGGAAAATTGTGAAATTGTCTTGCTACGAATGGAGTCAGTATATTATGCAATGATTCACACTGGATTGATGGACGTCACATGGATTAATAATTCAATACCCGTACTAGAACAAATAATAGATATTCATGATCCTAGCTCCTTCCCAATGGGTGAAGAAGGCAACAGAGGTAGACCGAAATATCATATAAGTATTGCTGCGTTGGAATTTCTGTTGTCTCAAATGTTCTCGGTTCCGGATATTGCAAAATTATTCGGTACTTCTACTTCTACGTTGTTTCGTAGGATGCGTGAGCATAACCTGTCTGTATGGATATTATATAATTGAGTTTTGCGTAAAATTGTATTTTTATGAGCATTCGTTCTGCAGGTTAGCATACGTACACAGAAATTTCCGATGGAGACTTGCAAGTGACGATTATGCGGATTATTTCTCAATTTCCGAACACCGGCTACAAACGGATGAAAGGGTTAATGATTAGCGGTGGAGTGCGTGTTACTGAATACCGAATTCGTGAGACAATGAGAATTGTTGATCCGAATGGAGTTTTTGTCAGGACTCAATGTAATCGTGCAATTGTTAGACGGCAATACTTAGTTACGTATTTTAACGAGTTGTGGCATATGGATACAAACCACAAACTCATCAGGTTTGATGGCCGTGCCAAACATTACATACATGGGGAAATTACTTACATTACTGCTTTCCCAAAAAGTTTATCACCCTACTATTAACGATGGTGGTGATTTACAGGTGGAAGATTGTCATCAGGAGTTGCATAGATGGAAAATCAAGAATAGTCACTTATCTTGACGCTAGCGGTGACAACCGATCAGATACCAACTTCAGGTCATTTATGGGGGCGGTCACAGAATACGGAATGCCATCTCGCACCAGATCCGATAAGGGTGGAGAAAATGTTTTAGTAGCAAGGTTCATGATTGAGCGCAGAGGGTTAGAGCGCGGCAGCCACATATGCGGTCGGTCAGTTCACAATCAAACGGAAAAGCTTAGCGCTAAGCTACTCATTTTGTCGAGCAACTGCCTGTAAATCTTACTGTACTTTTAGAATTGAACGATTCCGGAGGGATGCATTTTATGGAATACTCAGTACTTACTACAATATATTCTCGTATTTGGAAGAACACAACATGCTAAGCATAGATAACGCTAAGCATCTTGCAGTATTGCATTTTATTTATATGCCGAGATTGAATAGCAGACTTCAAACATTTAGAGCTGCGTGGAATCATCATCCGCTTTCATCAGAAAGAAATCATACTCCAACGCAGTTGATGATAATGCACATTCCGCCACCTCATTTTGAACTCAGCGTAAACGCAGTAAGCCAAATTGCTGTGCTAAATTAAAATAACGCTATTAAGATTGGTCTATTATTATTTGTTTACAGCATGACATCGAAGATTCAATTTTTCCGTGCAATACTGAAAATGATCTAAATGTTTTTGATGAAGAAATTCTAACATCACCAATCTTGGAGTCAAGCTGTCTCGATAATGAAGAGTTGCAACGATTGTCTTTAATTAATAATGTACAATCTATGGAATCAGATGGAGTGGATCTCTTCATTCACGCGCTAAGTTTGTTAAATTTTTTTTAAATGAATTGAGTATAATTTTTTCAATTAAAGGATAACATAATGGTTAGCTCAAGGTACGTAATTTGTAGTATTAGTATTCTTTGATCGAAATGCCCATGCCTGACGGGAGGTATATTGTGTATGTGAAAACTTTTTGTTCATCATTCACGTATTTGTGAGGTGTGAGTAAAACCTTCATGTATTTTCTTCATGTGCGTGTAAAACATTCATGTAATTTTTTCATGTATTTCTGATGTGTGTGTGTAAATCATTCATGTATTTTTTCATTTATTTCTGATGTGTGTGTGTGTAAATCATTCATGTATTTTTTCATTTATTTGTGATGTGTATGTGTAAATCCTTCATGTATTTTTTTGTGCATTTCTGATGTGTGTGTGTGAATCATTCATGTATTTTTCATTTATTTCTGAGGTGTGTGTGTAAATCATTCATGCATTTTTCATTTATTTCTGATGTGTGTGTGTAAATCATTTATGCATTTTTTCATTTATTTCTGATGTGTGTGTGTAAATCATTTATGCATTTTTTCATTTATTTCTGATGTGTGTGTGTAAATCATTTATGCATTTTTTCATTTATTTCTGATGTGTGTGTGTAAATCATTTATGGATTTTTTCATTTATTTCTGATGTGTGTGTGTAAATCATTTATGCATTTTTTCATTTATTTCTGATGTGTGTGTGTAAATCATTTATGCATTTTTTCATTTATTTCTGATGTGTGTGTGTAAATCATTTATGCATTTTTTCATTTATTTCTGATGTGTGTGTGTAAATCATTCATGCATTTTTTCATTTATTTCTGATGTGTGTGTGTAAATCATTTATGCATTTTTTCATTTATTTCTGATGTGTGTGTGTAAATCATTCATGCATTTTTTCATTTATTTCTGATGTGTGTGTGTAAATCATTCATGCATTTTTTCATTTATTTCTGATGTGTGTGTGTAAATCATTCATGCATTTTTTCATTTATTTCTGATGTGTGTGTGTAAATCATTCATGCATTTTTTCATTTATTTCTGATGTGTGTGTGTAAATCATTCATGCATTTTTTCATTTATTTCTGATGTGTGTGTGTAAATCATTCATGCATTTTTTCATTTATTTCTGATGTGTGTGTGTAAATCATTCATGCATTTTTTCATTTATTTCTGATGTGTGTGTGTAAATCATTCATGTATTGTTGGTGTGTGTGTAAAACTTGAAGGTGTTTTTGGTTCATGTTTTTGATAGTGATCCCCCCTCATAAACTTTATGCTTTTGGTCGGAAGACCGGCTAACTTTACGGTGCATTGTGCGTACTTTACGGTCGGATCGGATGATCGGCTAACTTTATGGTGATGATCTGCTAACTTTACGCACCCTAGGACGGGGACGGGACCGGAAAGCCTTTCATTATGAAAAGACGGGGACGAGACGGAGACGGGTATAAAATTTTTTTATAGGACGGGGACGGGACGGGGACGGGGAAGCCTTTTATTATGAGAAGACGGGTACGGGGGAAATTTTTTTTAAAGCGAAGACGGGGACGGGACTGGGACGGAGAAGCCTTTTATTATGAGAAGACGAGGTAAAAAATTTTTAAGCAAAGACGGGGAAAAAATTTTTTAAGGAAAGAAGGGGACGGGACGGGGACGGGTGCCGAACACTGGGCTCAACCTCCTAAAAATTGATCCGTGACCTCTAGAGGTTACCAAAATTAACTTGGGGTCAAGTGAGGCACCTGTACGATGAAACCACACATGGGCGTTTGATGTGCGGAAAAATCTCGTCGAACCCCGAACCGAACCCAACATTGTTCGATTTCTCGAACCAACACGGCTCGAGCCCAACACGGCTCGAGTTCTATATTTTTAATTAGTTCCGAGTTCGGCTCGGTTCGACAGGGTATCGGTTCGGTTCAGATTCAATGCTGCTTTAAATTTTTGTACTTAGGAATTGGTTCGGTTCGGTTAGTAGCTGACACGGTTCGGTTCGGGAACTTCGGCGAACCCGAATGTTTGGATATTAAATGGGGCTAGGTAATTTTACTAAGGCTCCAAGTTTTTAATTTTTCCAGACTTTAGTTTATGACTGACACTGAGCAGCTCACTGACTTGCCAGAACACCCATTCTTTATCTTTACAAAGTATTTTGTTACTGAATTGCTTTGTTTCTGTACTTAGTATTTATTTGTCTTCTATGTTACGTGTGTTGTGGACTGTGGTGTAGGGGCAAGCGCAGGGCATTGAATTGATTATTGCGTACTTATACTATACTTGTACTTTTTATTCTGCTTTTCCTTCGATCTACTATTTCAAACACCAAGAGATTAAGACACACTTTGTAACTTTGTTCGAAATAAAATCTGAATTTTCGATTATTTGAAATCGAAGTCGAAATTTCGAGTACAATTTCGATCACTTTTTATTCAAAATTTTCATTTCGAGTGGCAGAAAACTTATTAAATTTGATTTCAATTTTGAGTTCGAATGCCTAGTGTTGGATTTCGATTTCAATTTGTTTTGAAAATTAGATTTCGGTTTCGATTTTGAATGAAAAATTGCTTTCGATTTAGATCCACTAGGGATTATGAGTTGTAATGCCGAGCATCTTAAAATCGTGGATATTGACTTACAAACTTCAAAATCGAAATCAAAATAATGAAATAGAAATTTTGATTTAGATTTCGATCACTTGAATGCTAAATTTTGATTTATTTTTCTATCGCCTTGAGATTCTAAACTTCGATTCCGATTTTGAGGAACTGAAGGTTATGGACTACGAGTTTCATTGCGATTGGTTAGTGTTGAATTTTGATTTCGAGCTGTACGGAGAATTGAATCTCGATTTTGAATTGTATAGAGATTTGAAGCTCGATTTAGATTTCGAATTGTATGGAGAAATGAATTTCGGATGGAAAGTTGATTTCAATTTCAATTTCGTCTGGCCTAACTTACAAGTGTGGTCTAAGATGAAGTGACAAACTGAAGTTATTTAAGAGGCTCTTCTNAACTTACAAGTGTGGTCTAAGATGAAGTGACAAACTGAAGTTATTTAAGAGGCTCTTCTGTAAACAACATCCTAGCTGCTTGTAAAGATGAGTCTGACGCTGAAGTCTAAATGGAAGACGTCATCCTCATCCTAATTACAATCAGCATCTACTCGTACTCAGTACATGGAACCAAACATAGGATTCGGAAAATTTTCGTCGAACCCCGAACCGAACCAAACATANACTCGTACTCAGTACATGGAACCAAACATAGGATTCGGAAAATTTTCGTCGAACCCCGAACCGAACCAAACATTGTTCGATACGGGTTCGGCTCGGGTTCTATATTTTTTAATTAGTTACGGGTTCGGTTCGGTTCGACAGAGTCGAGGTTCGATGGGGGTTCGGTGCGCTAAAGTAAAATTTGAAGTTAGTTCTGGTTCGGTTCGGTTCGGGTACGGTGCGGCAAAATTTTTTTGGACAAGGTTCGGCGAGTCTCAAACGCCCATGCGTGGATGAAACTGAAATTCAGCAACTTATTCGTCATATAAAAATTGCTCAACACGTCATTTTCTACAAATTTGCTGAATTTCAGCTCAATAGAACAGTTGCCTCACTTGGCCCATGTTAACTTTAATGACCTCTACAGGTTATGGATCAATTTTTAGGAGTTTGAGCCCCATTCTAACCTTCAAGAGTTCATAATCTACAAGGTTGCTGAATTTCAGCTCAATAGGACAAGTGTCTCATTTGACTCCATATTAAATTTAGTGACCTCTAGAGGTCAGGGATCAATTTTTAGGAGGTTCTGCCTCATTCATATATTACTCAAAACTTTTGAGTAATCATAGCTTTTGAGTCAAAAGCTCATAATCGACAAGTCTGGTGAATTTTCTGAATCGAAGAGGTGCCTCACCTGATCCCATGCTAACTTTAGTGACCTACAGAGGTCACGGATTAATTTTTAGGTGATTGTGCCCACTTCAAACATTACTCAAGAGATCACAATCTACAAGTTTGCTGAATTTCAGCTCAATCGAACAGGTGCCTCACTTAACCTTATGTTAATTGATCCGTGACCTCTAGAAGTGACAGATGAATTTTTAGGAGTTTGAGTCTCATTGAAAGATTATATTTAATTTCTGCATCCCCCTTTATTGTAAATTGAAATTGGATTTTTGATCTTTAGA
>NIPM01001691.1:0-16000 GCA_002738285.1 Holacanthella duospinosa
AAAAAAAATATATTTTTTATTAATTTGCTAACCAATATAAAATGATGCTGTACTACGAAATTTTTCTTAATATTTCAAAGGTTCTTGATACAAATCNGCTGTACTACGAAATTTTTCTTAATATTTCAAAGGTTCTTGATACAAATCAATTTATTTGCATTGTATACTTTATCCAAAATATGGGCACCACCGATTTTTTGATGACTTCATATCTTTTGGTTAATAGTTAATACTTGTTTCTATTTTTTTCAATTTTACAGTTTAAGATCTAATTTATACTCAAGCGACACTTGCGAACTTACCACAACACCGGTGTTCGAAGGCAAACAANACAGTTTAAGATCTAATTTATACTCAAGCGACACTTGCGAACTTACCACAACACCGGTGTTCGAAGGCAAACAATCATGATGAATATCAATCTATACGATCACTATATTTGACAAAACTATTTCTTACCTGCTTCTGACTGCAAAAAAATCTCCTTAAAACAAAAGTTAAACATGTTTATCTTCTGACTCATCAGGAAAGCTATATCTTGCTATTGTGAATATTCGCACTACAGGTATGAGCTGTTCAGAAACTATGCCTAAATTCGAGTTGCCTACAACTTAACATTGTGCAGCTTATCAAGTGGCAACCATCTACCAACGCTCATATCAATCTAATCAAACGAAAGATACCACCCGTAATGTTAACAATTGATGGCACCTAGTGTGGAAGCTATGCATGCAATTGATTTGGTAAAAATTNGATACCACCCGTAATGTTAACAATTGATGGCACCTAGTGTGGAAGCTATGCATGCAATTGATTTGGTAAAAATTAAACATGCCGCAGGTTATCGTAAGGAACCTATCTACCAAGCTTCATGTCAATCAAACCGAACGAAAAGTACGCCTAATGCAAGGATAGCGTTCCCTATTGCGGAAACTATAAATTCAATTGACTTGATCCCAATTTAAACATTGGTTAGAATGTCATAGTGCATCAATTCGCCAAATTTCATGCCAGCCGTAGCAAAGTGCTAACTTTGTGGTACCTAAATTACTCATACGAATTACTTATGAATGAATGAATGAATGATTTTATTTGACATTTGCTCATGGCATAGTCAATTTAAATGTGTTTGGAAAGTAATTGTTTGTTAAAAGTTACCTATCGCATCCCCACCGTGCACAATTTTAAACTCATTAAAAAATTCATAAAGTACAGTGGAACACGCTTATAAGATCATTTTCTCCACGGAGAATTCTGGTCTTATAGCCGTCATGGTATTATAACGGATATAAGACCAATTTGGTCTTACATAAAAGCTACGACGTTTTTGAATGAAATAAGCGTATATATTTAATTATTTGACAGGAACTTAAGTAATTAAATGAATAATCAATGCTGGAGTAAGTTTGCTGCATACCATTTGAACTAACCATTGTAACTATCGCTCATACTCTAATGCAAATTTGTTTATCCAAAATCGCCTTTGTAATGGCGGAAGCATAAAAGTGAAGTTCAGGCTGGCATTATTGCAATTGTTAACCAAATTATACGAGAATTATAACTTTAATGCCGGAGTGATTCGAACTTCTTTCAAGTTAGTTCTCTCTTTAGAAACATTTAAGGGGACCTTAAATCTTAAGTGCAGGAATTTGGGAACAAATTTGGAAGAGAGTTTAACAGGCGGAAGGGTATTATAATCAGATTTACACTTTCGATGATCAATGCGATCATCAAAATATGTCATCACAAACTGGAAAATACACTGTTTATTCAGAGATACAAATTCAAAAATCTTTATAAAATTTTTGTTGGTTGTTAAATTTGTATCTTTATTGCCTAAGCTGACTTTAAACAACTCGAAGCACTTATGTATAACTGTTTGAACTAACCAATGGTTAATCCATGTATGACTGCAACGGCATGTATTTTTCCAGATTTGAAGTCAACTATTTTAATTTGGTAGAATAACGAATAAGAATTTAATTTCTTTACTTTATTCAATTTAAAAATAAATGACTTTGTGCAATTAACTAATTTAAGTGTGAAAAGTAGTAAATTAAGTTTGTAGAAAGAAATTATTATGCCCGAGCACGTGTTTAACTTCTAAAAAAAAAGAGAAAAAAAAATGTCGAGATTGTGCATGTTTTGGTTTTATATAAGAGCCACCTTACTACAAACTTGGGCTTAGAATTCAGGTCTTATATTCGTTTTGGTCTTATAACCGTTGGTCTTATGGCGTGATATTTCCTCATGCCAAATACATTGTTCTAAACCAAGTGCGGTAAAATTTGGTGTTATAACCGAATTGGTCTTATATCTGAGGTCTTATAAGCGTGCTCCACTGTAGTACCAAATTATAAAGNTTGGTGTTATAACCGAATTGGTCTTATATCTGAGGTCTTATAAGCGTGCTCCACTGTAGTACCAAATTATAAAGAAAAACATGAGACGGTCTAAATCGGGATTGACAGAACAATCTTACTGCAATACTTTCGTAATAACCAATAAGTCGAAACTGATACATTTTTACGGCTATTCGAATTTGTATAAGTAAGCTGAGTTCTTTAGACTAATTTGGCATTGGAATTAAAGCCAAATCGAATCTGATATGTATGTTCTGATTTGAACAAATCATTCATTACTTCATGGCGTTTCGCCTTAAGTTACACTTTATTGAAGTGTATTTAAAAAAATTCTTCATTAGTATTGTAATCCATCATCTTGAAAACACAGATAGAACAGTTAATGCTAATAATGTGCCAAGAGGCTAAAAGAATCTTACCTAGCATCTTCAGACGATATTGGATTATGACAAGTACTAAATCCTTGTTCATGAAGTAGTTTGGTCCATATTGTTGATTCGAATTTCCTTGAAAACCACCACCGTGAATGTATACTACNTTGTTCATGAAGTAGTTTGGTCCATATTGTTGATTCGAATTTCCTTGAAAACCACCACCGTGAATGTATACTACCACTGGTAGTTTAGTCAGATCATTACTTACCTGGATTATGTANTACCACTGGTAGTTTAGTCAGATCATTACTTACCTGGATTATGTATACTTTTTTTTCAATAATTAAAAAAAAAATTTATACGCAATGTCTTAGACATACGGATCGAGAGAATACATTTAAATACAGACAATTCTCATCAAATAGGTCATCATTGAAGTCACATCTTGGGCCGTACATTGTAGCATACTTGACTCCTGTCCAAGGCTCAACAGGGATACTCAACTTTAATTAATAACACCAATTTAAAGCATTTGTGTACGAATCTCATATTCCATAAAAGTTTACCTCGAATCGACCAGTTATGTTTCCAAATTGTATTCCCAGGAACTGGTTAAACTCCTTCCCTTTCTGTGACGTTTGAGTATTACCGCGGAGTATGCCATTTGGAGTGACAACATCCACATCTTTAGTTTGAGCACTACTCAGTGCAGATAGCACTAATACTGCAAATAAAATCATATTGCAGAACCNATCCACATCTTTAGTTTGAGCACTACTCAGTGCAGATAGCACTAATACTGCAAATAAAATCATATTGCAGAACCAAAATTGGCAAAATCAAGTAACTCGAAATGTTTCTCAAAAGAAAACAATACTTTATGTGATTTAGTGCATACAAGGTGACTAATTAAATATGTATTTTTATTATGAGCAAACTGACAAATTTGTTGCAGTAGAATGTTTTAGCTTAATGGGTCAACTGAATAATCTGAAATTGTTTTACATTGTTTTAGTTTAACTTATTATCCAAGAACTCAATGGCTACTACTTTTGCTAAGGTGAAGTGTATTTTATCAGTGTTGCAATCTAAACGCTAGGTTTCAACATACAGGAACTCATTTTTGTGTTATAATTAAATTTGGACCTATAGATATAATTGATCAAATACTATAAAAGGTGTAGAAATTAATTTATGAAATATTGCATGTTTGTTTACTATTCCAAAGCTTAGTGAATAAGATGTAAATCTATTTTATAACATTTAATTATGCCAATAAAATCGTGAACATCAATTAAGCTATATACTAAAGAACGAAATCGATAATACAGTGAAAGTGTTTAATAAAAACTTAAATGGAGTCGTCAGATGAAGTCGTTATAACTGGCTGTTGTTATATCGCATATAACAACATTATGTTGTTTAAAAAATATATGAAAATAGTGTGTAAAATATGGACAAAAGTAAAAGTTTTATTTTACCTGACGTTGATGGGATCTTATGCTATTTTTCATAAAAATTTCCAGCCTTAGTTCCTGATTTGCATGAAATATTATTTAAAGCAGCGCCAGTGGTACGTAAGTAAGAATGTGCAGATTTTGTTATAACCGATAGGTTTAACATTTTAAGCTTCACAGAACCAAAAAAAAACTTAATTTTGTGCTGTTAAAATAGGTTTGTTGCTGTATCAAGCGCTTTTTATATAACGAGTTTTGACTATTTAAATTCACATATAGTAAATATAGCGCCAAGTACTTTATCACATGCAACTAAACGGATGGTATAGGTAAACCAATAATATTCTAATTAATATAGATCGCATGCATATTAGTATATAGGCTAAGTTAACTTCAACCCGCAAATTTATCATGTTAAGTTTATCAACATGTAATGGCTTATTCCAAGAAGCCGCATCATAATTACATGCAGCTCCATATTTAATAATGTATCCCAGAAAACTTTTTTGCATTGGGCTCGTCTAAAAGTTAGACTTCGCAAGTGATTTGAGCCTACAAAGTTTTTACTCTAGTAACAAAATTTACTTAGAGCCATATTGAAAAGTTTCACAGCATCTCCCAAAAAAAAATAACTTATGGATTTTTAATGTCAAAGTGTTTTAACATGTAAAGTAAACGGTAAGCATATTAGGGATTAGTTTTTCATAATTCGCGTTGAGTTAGAAAAATTAATGAAATTGGGTTTGCGGCTACATTCATATTTTTTAAATATAAGTTTATTGTAAAACAACTCTCCTTCACTTTCGACGTACAGCGCTTTATAAGTTTTTTTTTGCAACTTTTTTTTTAATAATAAATAAAAATTTTAATTTTTAATTGTGAATAAATAATAATAATATATAACAATTTAGAGATAAAAAATTTCTTCTAGNTAAAAATTTTAATTTTTAATTGTGAATAAATAATAATAATATATAACAATTTAGAGATAAAAAATTTCTTCTAGCTGTTTCCCTTTGGGGAACGTGCCAAGAATGGAAGAGGCGTTTCCTCGTTGTAAAGCCAGACTAATTCATTGGATTAGAAATGAAGTTGAACGTGGTTCTCCAGTAACTGTTTGTAAGAGGTTGCTTATTTTTTTGATAAGAGTTAATCCTTTTGGGTCCCAAACTCCGCTTGACTCGATAGCAACAGGAACGAACAGGTATTTATGATCACTTAGAAAACTGTATTTTTTGATCTTCCTCGTTTCAGCAAAAATGGCGGCAGCTCCAGAATTGTGTTTAGTGGATGATAGATATGATTGAGCAAAAGTGTCTGCACAGGTGAAGTCCCATACCAATGATTTTCCTCTTGACCATGGGACAAGTGTCATGCCATCTGGATGCTTTCCGTCTTGTCTTGAAAGTCCTGGAGGTTCTCTGATGCTTGGTATTCCTGCTGAGCGTAGAGACCTAAGGATGATTTCATTTATTCCATCGTGTTTTGAGAATCTTCCTAACGCTTTCTTGCATGAGAGACCATGACAACGGGTTTATCTACTTCTAAACCACATAAACAAAAATGAAAGGAACAAATTAGGGTACCTAGGCGTATCGCGCAAGAGACTCTGAAAGCTTCGTCTGTGAGAAGGGTTCCTAGTTGTGGAGAAGGAAGTGCTCCTAACCATGCTCCTGATTCTTGATTTGTTACGGCGAGAATTCTTGCGAGATCTTCATCGGACGTGCAATTGGATAAAATTGACTATAATGTTTTTCTTGACTGAGGGTCCTCCCATGCCTTCTGGTATTTACGAGACGGTGTTTCTGGTAACTTCACGTTGTTCTTTAAGATCCAGATATCTTCGGCTGTTTTCACAGCTGGGTCAATTTCAATGTAATTCGGGAGCAAGGGGGACACGAGGGTATCTACGCTATTGAATGACGCTAGGAAACACGGAATCGCCATATCATTTGCGTGTTTGATCCCGAAACCTCCTTGTCTTACGTGGAGTGAAGATTGCGACCATGCTGAATCTGTTAAGTTGGAGTTCAGGATGCTTTCAAGAATAGAATTTAGTGTTTCGTCATATAAGAATAGACTTTCTTCTTCTTTCCAGGTTGGACAGCTTCGAAGAAAAAAGATGAGGCAAGGTATGGCTAAGGACTTTTGAAGGAGAAAAAAGACAGAATGTCTAGAGATGTTCATAAGACGTTCTCCGAAAGTCTTAAGAATGTTGGTTTTTTGTTGAATGCAATCGTGAATTGCTTCGCTACAGATCGGTGAACCAAGTAATGAAGCTTTGGTTGTATCGATCATTTGAATGTCTGGTATGATTTTTTCAAAGTTAGTCATGATTCCATTCAATTCAGCAGCTTGCAGGGGACCTAGAATAGCGCTTCGCATTTTGAGAAATTAGGAGAAAGGCCTAAATCGTCTGCTATGTGGAAGATTTTCTCCAAATCTTTGAAGACTTTTGATGCAGTATCAGCTATAGTGCAATCGTCCAGGTACCAAACATTGAATTCGGATGATATAGCTCGACGACTGCTTGAACAATGAAGCAGAACAATGCTGGTCCTAATGGATCTTCTTGCTATACTCTTCGGGCAGAGAATAATGAGGTTTCGTTGAAAAATTTTTTTCTGGGGAGTCGATAGCATTGGTGTATAAAATTATAATATTCTGGAAGTCTGAACTTCACCTTATCCAAGAGAACATCTCGTCTGATTTCGTTGAAAGCGTTTTTGAAGTCTATTTTTACAAATATTTTTGTAGTTTCATGGTTGCTGCAGAAATAGTTTCTGGCAGCGTGGGCGCCTGCTTCTGCTCCTCCTCGGATGCCTACTCCAAGTTGATTGGAGAGGAAATCGTGGGATAAAGGTTCAGAAATCCGTTTGGTGATGATTTTAGCTGCCAGTCTCCTCCATGTATTTCCTATAACGATGGGACGAATACCTCCCGTCTTCTTTGAAAGGGCTGTTAAAGATCCTCCAAATAGAATTGGGCGGATATTGTCAGGTATTTTCCTTGCGAACATTAAGATTATTAGTTGTTTGATTGATTCGAGGAAATCCGTTAAGCCTGGGGCTGGGTGAGAAATGAGATCCTTGTGGATTTGTGGTCGGAGGCCATCTAAACCAGCAGCAGATCCGGTTTGAAAGAAAAGATAGCTTTCAGGATTTCAGAACCTTCGAAAGACCAGATGAATTCTTGTAATTCACTGTCGTCTGGAAAATTTGTTGGAGTGGGATGAGGCGGGTGTTTGTATGTTAAAGCTGAGAGAGTCTCTTATGTATCAGGAGCAATGGTGTCGTCGGAAGTGATTAGGCGAATGGCTCCAGTGATGTCTCCATCTCCTACTTTAGACTCAATTTTTTTCCATATTTTAAATGGTGAGAAATCAATTTATTTCATAATATGAGGCACTGCTTCTGTATTAGTGAGGTTCCAATTTTCGATGTTGTGTTTGACCCATGTAGTAAGATTGGTTACTTTATTTCCGTGGGTTGGAACTTGTATGGTTGCAAAGGGAAAAAGAAGTAATTCTGTCTATGAATCGGTGGTGTTGATGTTGATTACTTTGTTAATGGTTTTTGTGAGTGATGTTCTGAAAGATGTGCGCGCTCCTCTGGGTATCCTGTGAAGAGTTGGCGTACCTTTTCTTACCTTAGTCAATTTAGATCCAAGGTCTTGAAAGGGTCCTTCTTGTTCTATCCATTTAATGCCTGTGAATTGGGGACCGTTTGCACCACTTGGACCTCGTTTCGATTGTACCAAAGGGAAACAGATCTTGATGCAGTTGAATAATGTGACTTGGGTGATTTCTCTGAGATTCATTGATTTTCGGAAGGCTTCAAAACGGTTTCATAGTATTTTCTTAGAAATAGATTGTTCAGAGTCTGCTTCGAGGGTGGAGTTCAGCCAAATCATACCTTGTTCACGAAGAGATGGTTTAGAAATTGTTGGGTCTTGTGTGGAAACTGGGATTACTTGAGATGAATCCGATGGGTTAGGATTGTATTCATGTTCTGTAAGAGTTTGTTGAACTTGAGTAGTTAATTTGAAGGCGGAAGAATTATTGTTGTCTTCTGTACCGATTATTAGTTTTTTGCCGAGTTTGGCTGGCTTTTTTTGTTTTTTTGAGAGGATTCTTTTTGATGTCCTATAACTAGATGAATGAGTGGATGGAACGGGTGATCTGAAGGAATATGTTGCCATTTGGATGAATTTATGAAAAAGATGTTAGGTGTTGATGTCCTAGATAAATAGTATATAGGTGATAGTATCTCAAATATTTCAGGATAGGAAAGATGAAGTTGACCCAACATATACTAATAATAATTTATTTGACTTAGCATTTAGTCTTTTCTGAAGTTGTCAGGGTGATGAGTCAGGTACTTAGGTTGTTGATGTTTTTGCAAAGTGTTTAATCTCGAACAATATGTTAGAAGTTAATGTTGTTGATCAAGTACAGCTCCTGAAGTATTAAAGATTATGAGATGAAAGTTAGTCCAGTGTCCTAGATATAAGCAAGAAGAATGATAGTATCTTCTAGTATTTTCGATCACAAGAATATGTTTGTAGTAATTCGGGTCGACACATATCCTGAAAGTAATTAAGGACTTANTAGTATTTTCGATCACAAGAATATGTTTGTAGTAATTCGGGTCGACACATATCCTGAAAGTAATTAAGGACTTAGCTTGTTAAAGCAGAAGAATAATAGTTATCAAGGAGAAAGTTTTTTTTATGTTGAAAAACTTGCGACCAAAGTTTTTAAAATTTCCTGTTAGTACTTCAATTCATCTTAGTCGATCAAGAAATTCAGACCTA
This sequence comes from Holacanthella duospinosa, assembly GCA_002738285.1. Taxonomy (NCBI): domain Eukaryota; kingdom Metazoa; phylum Arthropoda; class Collembola; order Poduromorpha; family Neanuridae; genus Holacanthella; species Holacanthella duospinosa. The sequence continues at coordinate 9,010 of NIPM01001691.1, forward strand.
AATATTGAAGAATTGTGATTCAAAAATTCAGATTTTCGACCAAATTCGTTTGGACAAAAGTTATCTCCGGTGGAATAGATAATGCACAAGGATGAGAGAAACTTTAAACTCACTTAAAAAAGAAAAAAATGGAGAGTAATATTTTATGTTGTTTACTTGCCAAACCANCGCTTGTTAAAGCAGAAGAATAATAGTTATCAAGGAGAAAGGTTTTTTTATGTTGAAAAACTTGCGACCAAAGTTTTTAAAATTTCCTGTTAGTACTTCAATTCATCTTAGTCGATCAAGAAATTCAGACCTAAATATTGAAGAATTGTGATTCAAAAATTCAGATTTTCGACCAAATTCGTTTGGACAAAAGTTATCTCCGGTGGAATAGATAATGCACAAGGATGAGAGAAACTTTAAACTCACTTAAAAAAGAAAAAAATGGAGAGTAATATTTTATGTTGTTTACTTGCCAAACCAATTTTATAAGTTATATATACTACGTTTTTCTATCCATTTTATGTAATGGTAATTTGTTGACAATTAACTATATTTTTTCTAATTCAAAATTGTACCTACCAAGAAAAAATTGGATAGGTACAGTTTTCTATTTTGAAAATTTTAGAGTTGCTGAGTGGTTGTTTATTAATCCTCTCGGAATTAGAAAATTGCATTACAGTAAAAATTGTAAATAAAATTTTATACGTATAAATCGTATAAATCAAAAAAATGAGACTTTTACGGCGGCAGTACAGGGTATGACAACAGTAGTGGCACCGGAGGGTCGAAAACGCGCGTTAATGGCGCCGCGCTTAGACTATATTGTTTTTTGAAATTCTTTCGTCGTGATCATCGTTACGGTGAAGAAAAGTTTGATTTCATATAACAACTTTTTGAATTCCAGGCAACGCCTTTTTGAGAAATGATGTGCTTATATTCAAATGTGTTAGTTGCAACTTTGAAAATATGAAATTCCCTAGGTACTGGTAGAATTTACGTGAACATGTACCACACAAAATATAAAACAAATTTTTTTTGACAACAACATGTATGTCAACTGTCATGTTTCATGGTTCACTGCTGTGATAATGTAACAGTATTTTCATGATTAATATGCAATTAATTTGCACAACTATTCCTGAATACATCAAAAAATTATGAAAGTTTTTGAGGATTTACTTGCACTAACGAAGGACCTTATCACGTGTGTAGAAGCAGTTGAATAGATAAGAGTTTTCACTTTATTAATTCAGAAGTTTAATTTTGAAACTAATTAGAAACTACATTATTTCTAGTAATCACTCCACAGTTCCCATCGAATATCCCAGTAAGTGCGGTCATCTCATCGTGATAGTTATCGACGAAATTGATGTCGTCTTCATTATCCAGTACAACTTTCCTTCCAATACAGTAGCTATGAAGAATGATAGATGTAAAAATTAATTTTTACGGTAAAATGAACGGTAGAGCCACGATTGTTTCAGACATTGTTTATTTCACTAAAAACGTCATGGTGCAAAGAGCACATAGCCTTTACGTTATCTTGAATGTAGATTTTACTCGAGTATTACGATAAAAAATTCCACTACATGAATGCTCTAGCTAATAGCAAAGCAAAAAAAAAATTTTTTTTGTTGTATTCAGCCGTTTTACTTTAGGTGTAATAGCATTTGCTAATTTAACCAAATTTTGTTAAAATCCATACCGAGTAGAAACCGGACAAATAAACCAGAATGAAATTTTGACTTTAATTAAAATTATAATTAGAAGTTATTACTTTTGACATTGTGTTGTGATAAGAACAATTAGTATAATAAAACCGACCTCATATGCAACCAAATGTTATGAAGCAAATAGTTTTTTCAATGCCAAGCCAATACTTATAAATTAGAACTTTTATAATTACAAATTCAAAATTTGAAATTTAAAATGATGGATTTTAACCAAACAAAATTGAACGGTAAAGTATATGACGACTATTTAACTTCATGTTGAATTCTCTATTCAAAAATACAAACAATCATACTACTTAATACGAACGTAATTACAAGGAAAAGTATAATTTAGCCACTTAAAATTGAACTTTGATAATCTAAAAGCAAAAGGAAATAGCTAACTTCATTTGCAAACATATAATTCTGTTAAAGTATGTTTAAAGAAATGAAACATGCTAAACTAATCACAACTTTGTAAATTTTGAATTTATCGAAGAATACCATAAAGTCAGGGTTTACATTAGCTACCCTGTATCTAGAAACTTGTGCTCAAAATTTATACAAATATACTTCAAATCTTACTGCACAACGTTGTGGATGTTCTAGACCAATCTTTTTGGGTCATCAAAAATCAAACATTGTAACTTAGCATGCAGGCTTTTGTGATGTGATCAGCCGAAAATTATTAATGTCAGTAATCTCATAAAGTTTAACCATTTCACGCCATTGATGCACTTTAAAATTTATACGCGGTCAACTATTTTAATTTTACAAAGTCATGTCGAAAATACTCTGCCCTACACCTCAACCAGAAAGTTATTGGTTTACTCTTATAATGAAAATAGTATGAAAATTACATAACATACATTTGGAATAAGAAGGTCCATTTTGTCCAATAAATAACAATCTAATATAAATATTTAATGCTTATTATAAACTAAAAATTTGTTTTTATTTTGAATTTCTAGTGGCATTTATCACTGTTCAATTCAAAATTATGTGAACCTTGTTGATAAGCTTGTTACTCACGTAACAAGCTTAAATTTACCAACCTATTATAAGTAGTGTAGAAACAAATATCTTGCGTTTAGGATGACACTGTTTCTGATTGTTCTTCATAATGAGAAATCGATTATGACTGATTAAGTGAGAAGATGGATAATGAGTGGGAAGAGTGAATGTGGTAAAAATTCATCTGCAATAGTGTTCCACATGGCTCTGGCTNGAAGATGGATAATGAGTGGGAAGAGTGAATGTGGTAAAAATTCATCTGCAATAGTGTTCCACATGGCTCTGGCTCATGAGCTGGCTCAATGGCTCTGGCTCTGGCTCGAGCTGGCTCACAAAAATTTCTGAGCCAGAGCCAGTGCATGGCTCTGGCTCATATAGTGATTTTGAGGCAGAGCCATGGCTCATGAGCCAGCTCAACAAAACTTGTGAGCCATGGCTCAATGGCTCAACTTTTCGCCTAAATTTTTCCACTTTTCCCCTAATTTTTCATTTTTTTACTTCCAAATCATCACTTTTTTTTTTTAATTTTCGGAATTTTAGGTCACTGAAAGCCAATTTGCCTTTAACTAGTTCATAATTATGATTTGTGTTGGCTTATTCTCACTAGGTCATTCTTACTTTTAGCAAAATGTGAATATTAACAGAAAAAAAAACTTTTTTATGTTGAGCCATGAGCCATGGCTCTGGCTCATGAGCCAGCTCAACAAAAGTGCGGAGCCAGAGCCATGGCTCATGAGCTGGCTCACCGCTCGGGTGAGCCATGAGCCAGTGGCTCTGGTTCACGCCAAAAGCTGAGCCATGCGGAACACTAATCTGCAATATTACCTTTCTCCATAAGTTCTAGTTTATATTTCTTACGACTTCACAGCTTGCCCAAATATGCTTAACTCTGTCGGAGTGAATGACTTCTAATAACAAGAATCAATATATCGTTGATTTTGAAAGTGATGTTGCGTCTTCTCCCTTCATCTTTTACTGAATAACAAAGTAGTACTATTGTATTACAGCTATTAACTTTGGAAAAACTTTGGGCTTTAAAANCATCTTTTACTGAATAACAAAGTAGTACTATTGTATTACAGCTATTAACTTTGGAAAAACTTTGGGCTTTAAAATTTTTAATTAATCATTTGAGTCTATTCTTTCGGATTGTTAATGCTTCAGCTTTTGACTTGGGCTCTGCTTAGTCTTTTTAGAAAACATATTTTGGGGTCTGCTTTGGTTTTTATGTAATTGCTCCTTGGGCTTGTGCCCGTTGGTAGTTTTTGAAAATTTTCTCTTCGATTCTGCTATTGCTCGGGATCTTTTAAAATTTCTCCTTGAGCTCTACATTCAAGTTTTTTTCAAAAATCATCCTTTCAGTTCAAGTTTAGGTTGGTGAGACTACTCCTTACCATTATAGACCTTTATTGGTTTAGTGAAATTCACGCAACAGCCAGAGTGAGTAACAGCTAGAGCCCAGAGTCGGAAGCCCAAACCACCGATTTTTTGCTTCTCACAAATTAAATTGGTTGGCATTTAAGAAAATAAAGAATTTGAATGATTCTGAAAACACGGATTGACCCGTAACCCACAAGGTAGAATTATTTCTTTTTGACAGCTGCCCCAAACTAATTCGATTGGGTTCAACTCGCAGTGTGAAATAGGAAGCCGGAATTTAGTGNCTTTTTGACAGCTGCCCCAAACTAATTCGATTGGGTTCAACTCGCAGTGTGAAATAGGAAGCCGGAATTTAGTGTACCGTGGTGATACTTCTAACCTCTCAACTTAAAATTTGTTCTTCAAAGGTTTCGTTAAACTTTTTTTTTTATTAAATTTTAATTATAAATTCCAGAAATGTTCATTGTTCCAAAGCATTTTATACAAAATTGTGTACAACAAATATCTGAGGTCATTGAGATCTCATACAAATTTGCAAAAGCTGATCATGATCTTTGAATTATTGAAATAGCACAGACATAGATCAATGACACAGACAGACAGACAATGAAATAGCACAGACATAGATCAATGACACAGACAGACAGACAATGAAATAGCACAGACAGCTTGATTATGTTGATAGTGACTTCCTATAATGATAATGCTCGCCAAAATAGTGAGAGGAATTAAAAATAAACAGCTACACATTTTTGAATCAAACAGTAGGATATGCATAAGCACACAATATAAAAAAAGTTAAATATGGGAATATTTTAACGAATTATTTGGACACCTGTTAACAGTAATACTAGGTACGAATTTCTTATTGTGATTATAACCCTCACCAAATTTTGGACCAACTAAATTGATCCACCAGAGCTTCATTAGGATAAATACGTTGTCCGTTTTCCAAATTAACAAACTCATCACATATTGACGTAAATGTAGTTAACCTTCTAGTNTTCACCAAATTTTGGACCAACTAAATTGATCCACCAGAGCTTCATTAGGATAAATACGTTGTCCGTTTTCCAAATTAACAAACTCATCACATATTGACGTAAATGTAGTTAACCTTCTAGTGATTACTTATTATCATGACATTCTCCTTGGTAATCTGATTANACATATTGACGTAAATGTAGTTAACCTTCTAGTGATTACTTATTATCATGACATTCTCCTTGGTAATCTGATTATTATGGAGCTCTTAAGAGTTGAAACCTCAGTGACATATCACTATAGGGACTAAACCCAATAATTGACATATTTTCGTACTATTAGCCGTATTCTATAGATTATGATGAAAATGATAAGGAAATACCAACAAACAAAATAAAACAAAAGCAAAGAATAATTGCTACGTCGAAAGACATAAATCAAATACACTGATGCATTTCAAAGCGCAGAAACATTGAAGTAGATCGAATATAGTCGAGAAAAAATGCTAGTCAAAGACAAGCAGGAAAATGCGGCGGATTTAAGGCGATAGTATTTGAGTGCAGATGAAAAGAGGCCATATATTTCATTGGAAGCAGCATGATGGACATTGAAACATTGGATATAAAACACTAAATGGATGCACTGGATAAGCACAGGTATTGATAGACATGATTTACACCGCCAACTACTCTCGAACCAAATAGCATTAAGCCTTTGAAGTTCTCGCCTCGAGATTTTTTGTTTTTCATTTCGAGATGTGCGCGTCTTCTCATTTAACATTTTAGGCGGTGAAGTTAAAAAGTTTAATTTGCGATTCAGATAAGTCTTATTCTTTGATTTACTTTTAGCTTGCCACCAAAAATTCAAAAATACAGTGTTTTAAAGGCGAAACAGTTTCTAATTATTTAGAAGAAGAGTGTATACAAGGAATTTGGTGGAAGTCACCTAAGAAATTTCTGGAAAAAATTGGAATTAGAATTGTGATTCAGGCACTGCTATAGCATGTGGTATTAACGTATCAACGGTAAAATGGTCATTCACAATTCTACCTCCAAAAACTGAAAACGATACACCTGCTCGTCACACAAAACAAATTGATTCGTTTACAATCTTTGTAATCAGACAAATATGTCATCGCTTTTATGTAAGTAAAGCGTAATCTACAATCGAAAACTTGCACCAAAAGTGTTTGGAAGGTGATAACTTTCCAAGAGTTGGTAAAGAGGCATTCAGAAAATGATTAATTGAAAAATGTAAGTTTAAATAACATAAATTATTCAGTAAACCTGTATTCCTAGAACTCAATGACATAGCAGCTCAACTTGAGTGCTACTTGTGCCACGTTAAACATTTGCGGGACGCAGGGTACAACATATTTTATTGTAATGAAACCTGGTATCTCCAAATCAAAAACGAAATAAATGCAGGCAATTTGTTTTAAATGATACATAAGTCAACTCAAAAATTTGAAGAGAAATATTGGATTCGCGATAGACTAATTGAAAGAAACATGGAATTAATCAAATCTACCCAAAATTCTATTCCAAGATTAGAAAATTATATCGATAGCAGTATCTGTGTAGAAATTTTCGAAATTTCTGATGACGACATGTTGTTCGCTGACTAGATCATACTACAATTTAATGACTACCGCACACAACTCCAATTTTAAGTTGTTTGTTTGGAAAAGTGTAATGTGAATCCTGCCGAAAGCTAAATGCTATTCGGTTCGAGAGTAGCGATGGTAATGTGAGACTCACAGTGATGGAAATGAATATTTGTGGTAACTATTTTTAACACATTTATATTTTATAATATATAATTATATATTATTATTAATTAGTGTTGCCCCGATGCATCGGCCTGGCCGATGAATCGGCCGCCGATGCGGCCATCTAATAGCATCGGCGTAG
>NIPM01001692.1:0-18594 GCA_002738285.1 Holacanthella duospinosa
TAAATTTGTATTTCTCGGGAAAATTATGGTGAACAAATTTTTTACTCAGATACTACTATTTTAATTTTTTTTTTCACATCATTTTTATGTACATGGATACTACCTCCGTCGTCTTTAAAAGAATGAAATATTGAAATGGCTGAGTTGTATGCCGATTTTATTCCTTCTTCAGCCGTCAAATTATTACAATGGTACACTTACTTTCTTTACCTGCTCAAAAAGAACTGCTACAATTACTCACAACACTTGAGTCTATTTGTGAACACTTTTCTTGCTTTAGTAAGCGTTTGAGGTGTGACAATACCGGAGAAAGTGACGATTCTGCTTCATGTCGTTGACGACTTCAGACGTATCGAGAGGGCGTCTGTCGTCTGGACAGTGAAAGAGAAGGACGCAAGGGAAAGTAGAGAAATGTAACTTTTACATCCAACAAAAACTTTAAAATCTACTACTCTAGACAGAGGAAATATTATGCCGTATGAAACCCTAATAATTGATTTAATTAGCAAAGTAATCTTATTTTTTTGTATTAAAACTAATGATATTCTCTATCTGGATTGTTTTATAACAAAACCCCGTTAAATCTGCTCAAAATCGTAACGTGATAATGGTATTTAATTAATTAGAAGTAAAAATTGACATATAAATAATTGATTATCACTATAGAGAAACAAATACCGTTTGGAATTTTTTCTATTTCAACTAACAAAATATCAGTGTATACTGCATATTTAATCAATCTTTTGATATGTTAAAACTTGTTACTAAAATTTAAGTTTTTGACGTTTTACTTTTATAAAGTTCTCAAGGTTATAAGAATTTAACATATATATGATTAACTGTGTGATACAAGATATAATTAGAGTTATTAGAGGAGCGACAACTTGCTGTTAGTATTGGTTAAAGCTCTTCTCTACATTATACAGTAGGCATGACCAATCTGACATTTATTTGAAAAACTTGGTTTTAAATAAATTATTGCTTCTCATACACTTTATTTNTCTCTATATTTACCAACCACTTAGTTCGGATTAGTTATGACAGTGAAGGATACAATTGATTTGTGGTGTCCTTCAAGAAAAATTCAAATCGGTTTTTGACATGAGCTACACTTTTTGAAACGGGCAATACTAAATGAAGGCGAAAAAAATTGTAATTATATTAATAGTGATTATTAGTGTGTAAAGTGACTCTGACTCCTGAGTCATGACTCTNGTGTGTAAAGTGACTCTGACTCCTGAGTCATGACTCTGACTCTGACTCTGACTCTCATGACTCTGATTCTATGAATTATTTGGGAGTCAGTCATTATATGACTCTGACTCACTCCCTGTTTAGAGTCAGAGTCATGACTCTCAGAGTCAACTCCTCATCAGTAGCAGAGTCATGACTCTTGTGCATTTCCTGCCCAGAAGGCGATTTTTGGTATTCATTCATGTTCAAACGCGTTTCATTCATCTTATCCATTGTATTCATTTTACTTAAGAATGTTTACTCTATCTGATATAAATCATTTGTTTGTGTTTTGTGTTCGTCCCATTCTTACGGATTTTTAATTAAGAGTGGAGGATGATTGAATTGTGTTAAATGTGGAAAATTCTCCAGTTAATGAAACTCAAAGTTCATCAACATCGATTCAAGATAATCTAAATTTACAAAAGGAGAGAAAAAATCAAAGTGACGTCTACAATTTATAGAATTTTTCTCAATATTTAAAAGAAGATTAAACATTTTTTAATGACTCAGAGTCAGAGTCAGAGTCAGAGTCATGACTCAAGAGTCAGCTCGCGAAAATATGGGGAGTCAGAGTCATGACTCCTGAGTCAACTCCTAAACTACAGTAAGTCAGAGTCAGTGACTCGGGAGTCAATGACTCTGACTCAGTGAGATTTGGGAGTCACTTTACACACTAGTGATTATATTAATTATAATAATCTTCCTAATACCATTGAATTTCTCCATTCTTTAAAGGTAAGTAGTAGATATTTATTGTATTATGTGAGTGTGTATCGCATTAATCGTATTTGAACACATTTTTCTAGATTGACTATGTAGAGTCCACACTCATCAAATCATATTTTTAGCAACAACTACAAAATTAAAAATAAAATTGGAAACAATAAAATTCAAAATATTTCAATAAAATTGAGTCAAACTAAAAATTTGATAAGAAATTATAAATTAAAAAAAAACAAGTCAAATTGAATGAAAATATTCAAATCGATTGCCCAGGATTTCAATCATAGAGTATTTACAACTTGTACAAAATTCAAAAATAATTTCCGCATTTTGGGATTGGACGATGATTATGTTCATATAAAATAAGACGATTCACTTCCACTTAAACGACGATTGAAATCATTCCTAAGTCATCAGATCGAGTCCTCGTCGAGATGCTCAATTTGAATTTGGAACTAATTGGTCATTTAACCAACAGTAAACCAATGCAATATGGATGAACCTTGCAATAATGTCATTTTCTAGCGTAGAAATGATGTTTAATCATTAGCATCTACTACCATTAAACTTCAGTGTATTAAATATAGTAAATGAATCGCACTAAATCGCATTTATTAAGGATTTTAATCGCATCTGTTTAGAAAAAATAGCATTTTTTAGTTTGATAATAAGGAACTTTAATTATTTAATGTCAGAACCAAATGTGTTAATTTGGCGCGAGATTAAGCAGAATGAATCAGCAGACTGATAATCCTTAGTTCATATTTCAAGGGCAAGGTCATTTGTCAGCAAGAAGAATATAACTTTACTAAACTGGAGGGTAGAATAAACTAAAAATGGATTTATGAAACTAAGCAAGATTAGAGACATAATCAGAATAAACTTGAGGATGTTACTATCGTGTGTTTAAATATATTCTGAGTAAGGTTGATGATACACATGGATGAGTGAGTGGTTGCTATATACGAAGATTTGAAGTTGTATGAACGCTACAAACATCACTAATTGCCAATTTTTTTATTCCAATTATGTTTACGCGTGAAGACGGGAAGTGAGGTTCTATGTACGCGCAGATTGAAATTCGATTTAAATTGGCCACACTCATAAATCGTGACATTCTGAGCAATGTAGAAAATTTAAATAGGGTTCAAGGTTCTTAAATTTATCCATGACGTTTTATGGTCACCGAAGTTGACGTGGAGTTTTATTCTGATGTCGTTTTCAAGTGAAGAATTAATTATAAGAAGCTACTAAGGCATTCATTACATAATTACCAATTACATACTTTCATATTTATACTTTCATATATATAATTATATACTTTCATCAATTAGAGCAAAGGATTACATAGTAAAAGTTGCTTATAGAAGCGATTTGTAATTACTAGTCAGTAATCGTAATCAGCTGTGTTAATTTAATCATAATCATACAGTCAAATATCGTTTGATCATTTGCCAATTTAATACACGATGGTCAGGTAATATTTGAAATACTGGTATTTTATTTTCATTTTCATATATATTTTATGAATATAATTTTTCCGTTTCCTATTATTTCCGGGATCATTTTAACTGAAAACCGCAAGGACACGGAACGAATGGTACCGATTTCTAAAATATGAAAAAAAAAACTCGAAATTTTATGGCTGTTTTCCAGGGTAAATTTCTCAACAACTAGTTGACATCTAGTAATTTATGAATACACCCAGTGTCAGATGAAAAGTTACATTTCTTCACTTTCCCTGATTTTATGACGGCAATTCTTCTATCCTGACGACAAGTAATGTTTTGATTTTCAGCATAATACTAACATTTTGAGGTCTCCCGGACATTTCAATCTCAATCCCGTCTACATTTATGTTCTGAGTTTTATTCCAAATTCCCTGTTCTGAAATACGCTCTTTATTTTATCGATGTCACCTGGTCAATGATAATTAGACTTTTGATATTATCCCTGTGTCTTACCTCAGCTGTTGTTTCCTTAAATAATTCCGAAGCCCCATTTTACATTGCATTTGTATCCAACAGTCAAGCGTTGTCCATACACAAACGATTCTGTTATTTCCTCTTCGATAGTTGGTTTTGCAATAAGGTATGTCTAAATTTCATCTTTGCCAATGCCAGACCAAATTAGGCAACAGAAGGATCTTCTGCAGAATCTTTCTTTCACTTTTTCGATTATGATATATTACTTCAAAAAAGTGAAAAAAGGCAAGTCTGCGCGAACCTTTTTGACGTCGCACAGTGTACAACAACAGTTCGGTTATTACAGCAGAGTTTTCCACCTTTGGTTTGCTTTAACATGTTTAGAATGGGATATTAACGCGTTATAAGAACAACGGTTGTAAGAGCTAAACGTCTATAAAAACAGCATTTTGTTGCGTTATTTTCGAAGGAGCTGGATATAAAAGTTTAAATAGTCAAAAACAATCTTTTACATATCCCCACTTTCTAAAAGTAACACTTGAAATTATTTAATAAAGATCACAGAAATTTGCAAAAGCTAACTGAAATGAAAATATGTAACAACAGCCAGCCAAATTTATAGAATAGCATTAAAAAAATTCTAAAAATTTTTTAGTAAAATTCACAACCTAACAACCATATAGGTGCTAAAGTTTAACTCTATGATTATTTTATATATTAGAATTATTATATAACTTTATGTTAAATTTATGTTGACTTTTGTTTCTGTTACTAACCATATTATGATAATTGGTAGGCTAGCTTAGGCTACCTCTATTTTTTTTTGTTATTTCTTACTTTTATTACTACCATTATGTAATAATAGTTCTTGTGCACAAGGCACACTAGTTTTTCGTGTATATAAATCCAAAGTCAGAGCCCACTATTCTCATTTTGAGTTAGACTGAATGAGGTTGAGTATCCAAGTCTAACTATAAGTAAGAAAATCATCTTCCAATTGTAAATGTTATTTGTCGCTCATCCAAAGCTAATGTAGAATCCAATCCTTAGTGTTGCAATTAGAAAGACAGCCACTCAATTTAAGGAAGTTTTTTAAATAATTATAATAAAAATGTCAAATTTATTCTAAAAATAACGTGGATCCTACTGTTTGCGGATTTACATTATAAATAAAACTCATCTGACGTTGATTAATGTTTCAGGGTTATAAGCTGACTTTTGTATGTAAAAATTACGTGCTGATTTGCTGGTTTTTCAATTTCCCGTTCAACGTCATTTATGGCAATATTTCTACTACGATGTCATAAATAACAATATTTCAGGTTTTGTCTGATCAATTAGCTCTGTCATATAGAAAGTATGATTAGAAAGGCTAAGGAAGAATGAGGCTTGATGTCATCTCTTCGTAAAGTTTGTTGGCAGTAGAGCATTACTCCTATGATTACCAATGACCGACAAAAATAAAAAACCATTTTGTATTCATATCATAAACAAAATTTAACATTGTTTATTAGGCAAAAGCCTAACCTAACCTAACTCCACTAACCTAATCCCTCTTTAACAATCATATTTCCCAATAGTTCTCTTAAAATTAACTTCTATACTCTGATTTATTACTTATATCACACACAATTCACACAATATAGACAATTCATGTGACATTCTATAAGTTTGCAATGTTCCCTTTATGCCTTACAATAAAAAAGAAATAAAATAGACAATAAAACAAAATATGGTTGTACTGAGTGTGATCAGCTAAGTGTGTCATATAGCAATGAAAGAGATATCAACTAAACTCATATTTCTTTTTTTTGCATTTTACAGTTGAAAGAATATACAATAGGCTGAATCCCTTAAATCTTAAGTTCCACAGAGTTATAAGGTCTCTTTTCGTAACACTCACTGCATTTTTTTCTTGATTATTAATAGGCACGTCACAGTGTACTCCAGAATTGCTGAAAGAGCTATTAGCAAGATTGACCTCCTTGCCACATGGAAATTACCTATTCTAATTCGAACAGGTTGACAAGATTTTAGAAATAAGCATTTGTACTTATTCTTTGTTTTCTTTGCCTGTTCCAAATGCATGTGTAGTAAATATTCAGATAACACTGTCCCCTTAACCAGTTGCCCAAGGAAAATAATTAAAATTCCGAGAATCACTATCAAATACATAGCAAGAAAAACTAAAAGATTGATGAGTATGAATGACGCATTGAACCTTCCTAGTGTTGTAAAGCTAATTATACTAATTACACTAGTTAGTGAAGTGGAAATAAGAAAATTTATTAAAACTGGGATAAAACTGTTTCCAGTAAAAGAATACACTTGTGAAAGCAAGATTTGAATTTCGCGATAGATTTTGTAAAAGTGAGTAGATTGTTGATTCGTTTCATAAAATTTGTTCCTTGTCTGACTCTTTGCTGTTTGGAATTCTATCTCTATGCTGAAAAATCAATTTTTTTTACATGTTAATATTTATATTTTGTACTTTTACTAGATTTGCGTTACATTTGAGTCTTGAGGATGTGCCAAAGTGTAAGAATTAACTCCATGATGATCAACATGTATGGAAGTGATGAACCCACCATTTCTGTGATTAAACAAAATGAAATTGTTGCTTCAAGAAAAAATCTTATACTCCAGATACGTGAGTCAGCACGACAGGTATTTACAATTTGTGATAAAAAATGAAATTCACACACTATTGCAACTAAAGCCACCACAAAGAGATTGAGAAACAATATAAAAGGAACCATAACTATTAATATTTCAGAGAACAATGATGCTACTCGGTATGATGGAAATTCACCTGTAATTAGAAAAAAATATAGTCCAATTAGTGTGAAATTTCAAATAAAAAATTAATAAAAAGATAAGTACGTCTGAATAATTTACAAAAGGAACTCAGTAGCAACCTCTAGAAAAAAGGTTGTTACGCTTAGAGTAAGCATCTAATATATGGAGTTTCAATCTAATAGAATATTGAAGGTTTTCTCAATATAGAAATATTGGTTTTGATTATGCCCACAATTGTGTATTTCAATTGTCAAAAATGCTTTCCTTAGAAATAAAGTGAATAATCATTTTATTAAAAACAAATTTTGTTCATTACTTTTGATATCTTGGGTAATATGATACCTAATCGTGATTAAAATGACATGTCCAAATATTAAAAAAAAATAACCATTGTTTTCCATCAATTTCGCACGTAATGTTTTTCTACTCAATATTTTAAAATGTAGATTTCAATTTTTTGGGTTTCAAATGTTGAAAAATTGAAATATTGACATCGGATTTAATTGAATCTTACTTTTATATTTTTCTCTATATGCTTGTATGTTATTGAGCAGATTCCGTATTTCATTGTGTTTGAATAATGTGAAAACATGCATGAATGTCGTAAAGGCAAACATTGTGCTTGCAAATATTTGGAATATTGTTGCAGTTGTCCAAAATCCTTTTCTCACTGTTAGAACAACGTTAGAGAAACACAAAAATCTATTTATCATGATGAAATAAATTATTATCCTCCAGCGAATGATTTTCCATAAACACATTGAATTAATTTTTTTCGTTTCAAAGTCGTAATACATAGGTAGTATTCCCCAGGTGCTTGGTAAACCAATGCATAAAAATTTTGCACTCTCAATAAGCATTTCACTGTCTCTCGCCCACATCCACTTACAGATGGAAGTAACTCGTGATACGGTTGGATAAACACATAACTTTTGCCTAATTTGCAAAATGATTTGGTCACACCAATACATTTTTGCTTAGATTTGTCACTGTTTGTTTGTTTTATAGTCACTGGTCTGTTCAATGGAGAGTGAAAGCTGTTTTCATGTATTATGGAAAATACTGTCTAAAGTAAATGTACTTAAGGTAAGTGGAATTGACTTTATAAAAATGTTTCTAACATTGAGGTATATATGTGAAATATGTGAAATTTGAATCAATTACAGTAATATTCCTTCTATAATTTTTTTAATGTGCATACATACATAAAGAAAATGATAAATGTTGGATTCATTTGATCATCTACAATTCGATTATTCTAAAACCTTTTTGTAAAGCGGAAACTGAATAAATTAGTTGTATCAGTTATTGCAACATATCAACATGACATGTGGTAGGCAAAGTAATCCTGACTTATCAAAATTTGGCCAAATTTCACCTTAGACAAAATTAAAGCCAAATTACCTCATAAAAAAAAATTATTACAATTGTGTGTTAGATATGATTCGTCTATTATAATTTTTGTGCCTCTGTGTTGCAATTGACATAATTTNTTATTACAATTGTGTGTTAGATATGATTCGTCTATTATAATTTTTGTGCCTCTGTGTTGCAATTGACATAATTTGAACCGATATGTCCATTCCGTCAAAGTTGAATGCAACTTAAGTGTAAAAATTTCAATCAAGATTGGTTTCCGAATAAATCTTTATTGTTGTTAATGTGATAACAATAAAACCAAGTGTTTTTTAGTCTTTACAATACTTTTTACTATTCACATTATTCTCAAATGTAGCGATAACAACCCAAAATGTACTAAAAGTAGGTCACATCATGACATGGGAAAAACTTCAAGTACAAGTAAACTTTGAAAAGTGGTAATAAGATCTCCGTACATATTTAAAATACTTAGTTCTTGAGCTATTAATTCCACTGTNAAACTTTGAAAAGTGGTAATAAGATCTCCGTACATATTTAAAATACTTAGTTCTTGAGCTATTAATTCCACTGTTTCAGACTTTGTTTTCCTTTCATGTTATCAAATAAGGAAATTTTTGTATTGAATATAAATGTCAGCCTCCGAAGTAAAATTTGTTAATCTAAATTTATCCATAGTTTGTAAATATTAAAGTTCAAAATGAGATGCAGCAATCCCTGATTTGAGATCTCACAATGGTATACAACCAGTCCTTCCAATGGCACGGCGAGTAATGAATGAAATTGGGTTGAGCAACCAATGGTTTTTTGTCCGATATGTATAAGTTAGCTTTCGATACCATTTCGGATTAGATATATCTTGGGCCGAGCTCCTTACTGTTTGTCTAGATTGGCGAGTCCCAATTCAAACCCTTAATTACCATGCTAATTTAGATTTGGGCACTCCTGTCTATTTTTTGATCACAAGAAACATTTTTATATGAATTCATCGAAACGACACTTTTCTGTTTATTTAAATTTAAAAACCAAATATAAGTTCAGTATGAGATTTTTGGTGTATGAGGATTTGCTTTCTGAAGAACAGAATGTATTGAAAGATGATGCAAACTGACTTTGACGAAAAGTTTCGAAAATAAGTTGTTGCATTTGTCATGGCATTTGACTTCCTTTAAATTTATTTCAAGTGTCACATAATTGAGATGACTCAAACCGTTGTAACGTTGGAAATATGCCGAACGTTTAGGTGGCTGTGGTGGAATTTTATAACTTGAGAAGGGCTGATGAACTTTTGTATTGTAAATATGAAATTGACTTTCAACAACTCACGCAGCAATAAATTGAAATGTCATCGTGAATTTCAAATGTGAAACACTTTTGTTATTACCGTTAGTTAATACAAGTAAGCCCTGATGCTATTTATAATTACCAGCTTTCTGTATCAGTGATCCTGGAGGCAGGAGCATAATTGTTGGTAGAAAAGTATACTGTTGTTGTGCAATACAACAAAACAGTGATTGAAATTTCGGTAATCCACCACCGTTTAAGCTGGAAAATGTTGAAAGCATATTCAACCACGTACACATTTTCTTCTGCTCTTACTAGCTTTTCTTTAGCGAGGTCTAGTTCTGTCGNGTTGAAAGCATATTCAACCACGTACACATTTTCTTCTGCTCTTACTAGCTTTTCTTTAGCGAGGTCTAGTTCTGTCGGCGAATTCCAGTTTTCTCAACGCTTGAAATCTTTTTTATTTCAAACGAAAAAGTTCTACATAATTGACATATTTCGAACAAAGTATCTGAAAGTCATTTTTCCGCATTTCAATTCTGCGCTGAATTAAATTCACCAATGTTATTATTCCAAGTACTATTTTCTTCCATCCTTGGTAATTCAATTGTATATTGTAATTCGAACTGTGCTTTAGCAGGTGTCATTCATGGTATAAATTACAGAAGGAAGAATGTGACTTCAGGCATTATACCACTATGGAAAGAATCGGAGAAAGACATTATTTTCATATTTCTGGAAGAAAGATACAGAATTGTTGGTACAGATAAACTGTTGATGCAGCCTTTCCTTTGAGTTTATGCCTTTTCATTGAGCATATAAAAAACCAGATGTTGAAATGTCTGCCATTGTTTGGTGAATTAAGGTATCGCACTCGATCATACAAATCAATTGATATGACGATGTACAATCTCATCCCATAGAGTCGATCCGAATTGAAATTTGTAGTTACACAGGAATATATAAATACAAAATTTGAGTTTTGGATGCCGGACTGGTGGATAGCAAGACGTACAAATGACCTGACTGGCAGACAGACAGAATGCTTACTAGAATACGTTACTTCATTTTGGATTCCTGGCATATTGTCTATTTCAATTTGCTTAACAAATACATTTAAACAAGTATAACACATTTATCAAAATGTAGGTTAAAAATAAGCTAATTGAAAGTTTAGTAACATTTTGTTTTCTAACTTTTTATTTTGCATAAATGAACTCAAACAAAAGGACAAATCAACCAGACCCATCTGCAATAAATCTAGAGGTGAATTTTGTTCAAAGGTGAAGAAAACGAATGGAATTTATGTAAACCTTTAAATCAATTTTGAGCATTCTGATCCAAAGAATATACAGCTACTTCTGGTTATCAGGTTAGCTCGATTCTTTTAGACTTAAATTGACTTCCAATTGATATCCGAATGTAGATGCTGAGGACAGACATAAGGGCAGTTTACAATCATCGTTTTTGGTAACTAATTTTGATAAATTTGGAGATTCTACCTGGGAAACCCAACTTGCTAATCATTTATTTTGCGATCTTTGTTCCATATATAAAGATTTTGAAATAGAAAAGTGGCGTCAGCTAAATTCGTTAAAAGTTCAAAAAAATTCTCTGATCAATAAAATAATTATGTGCTGAGTTCTTTGCTGATTATAAATCAAACCTAGATAACATGTTCTGAAAAGCAACCACACGTAGCTACTAAAACAAAATCTAAGTTTGTACACAAAAATTGAACACCCATAACGAAATCGTCATTTGCTTTTTTTATATTCAGTAATCTTAGTTTTAAACGATCTATTTAATCCTTCCCAATTGGTATGATCTTGGATTGACATTCATGTAGCTAAAACATTGAACCTAACAAGTGATCGAAAATAAATTAGTTTGAGAACTTAGGATTCTAAGCATTAAGATTAAAATATCGGTCACCTCATTTTGGCACGCTTTATTAGACACCTTGGACTTGTACGGCGAATTTCGTCGAAAACATCTAACTGTAAATTTTTTTCTGGTAAAGCTTCTTGCAGTAAAGGGAATCTGGTATCAAAATATAACTGCTGTGGTCGTGAAGCAACTGAACTATACTACTAGTTACGTAACTAATTTAGTAGCGATCGCGATCAACGAATCAACGGATTGAATTATCATGTAAGCTTAGGGAGTAAAAATAATTATCTTTGCCTCTTCAATTATTAACTTGAAACAATGTATTAGCTATCATTGTTTCTGCAAATACCACTACGGCTATCCCTCTGCGTCAAATGTTACTAATCGTGATGACGAGTTGCTAAAGCATTACATTGGACCAATGCTTGATGAATCCTACGAGGATTCCCTTCCAGGTAATCTGATGTGTCATTTTCTTATTCATTGCACCTTTTCACTACACAACTGGGACTGTAGAGTATTTTTTGAGTACTACACAAACTTATTGCAGAATTAGAATTAAGGGTTATTGTACGGTTTTCTGAAATTCTCTGAACTCTCGAAGAAATGGTGACATTTCAATTTTCTGCAATCCGTTCTCTTGCAATGTTTTGTTGCGGGTTTAGTGATATCCCTCCTACAACTTTTATTATATTTTGATAATAGAACGAGCTATATGAAAAAGGTTTAGGATATTCATCCATTTCATAACGATATTTTCTTATAGGAATGACCATATATGAAAATGTCATAGATGTACTTATGAATTGATAGTGAAAGGCAGAAAGGAAACCTCATGTGACGGGCATGTTCGAATTTAGGAATCCATTTTTTCTTCATTATTTACTTTCCACTCTTGTGCTCTTTTCCTCCTCCGATGCTGCATAGTGTAAAATAGAAGCTATTATTAAATTATTTGTAACTTCCTGCATTCCAGCAAGATTGATTGTCTCAATACCAAAAATGATAAATTGAAGTGATGATTTGATAACAAAAGATCATTTTTAATCATTTCACGTCAACAGTATATCAATTATCACCTAAATGAATCAAATCACAAATTTTAGAATATTTAGCAAAAACTAATTCACTTTTTTTTGGTGCTGACCAAATTATAAAAATTACAGTTCCTGATATAATGTTGTAATAAAACCAGGGATGAAAAAAACAGTGTTTAAAAAAACAACATAAAAAACAGTTTTTTTTTGTTTAAAACATTGTTTTTTTCCCCGAATATCGTCTGAATCGAAAGGAAAGTATAAATGAGCAGTCTCAAGTTATCTATAACTATAAATGTTTTTTATTCTAACACAAAAATGATCTATTTCTTAAAACTTTGCAAAGTGAGCACAAGTTTTGCAGCCTTTTCAATTCCCAATCGATTTCGTATGCCTGAATGAACAATCCCAAAAGTCAAAAAAATTTTTCCAATCCAGCTGACGATGATGATGACCCCAACACCCCAGTAATAAAATCAAAAACCAGTTGATTTAATTGATGATCTCCACCATCCAATAGATGTGAGTCCTTCTAATTTGTCTTTTCTAAAAAGTACGTGTGCAAATGGAGATGACTGAGATCGAAATTTCATTACAGTTGGAATAAGTCCTGGATACTTTTCTTCATACTTAGAAGCGAATTTCATTGCAATTTCGATTTCCAATTCAGTTAATTCGTCTCCCAAATAAAATGGGTGAATCAAATGAGCAAAGTAGTGAGCAGGCGTCAGTGCTTGAGCCATTCGTTTTTTAAATGAAGATTGAACGTTTTCTGGAACTTTGGACACTTAAAATTCAGTTTCAAATTTTTTCCAAACTTCTTTAGAATTCGCAATAGAAACATTAGTTCGTTGTAATTTCTCTAAAGCCACCGCTACTGGTTTCATCCACGATAACAAATCTTCTGCATTTCTTCTGATTAACATGTCAGACACAAGATTCTTAATTTCTTTATTAATATCTCCTTTGTTTGTTTCAAAAATGTCAAACAGTGTCATCTAATTTTCTAAATATCCTTCCAGACAGTCAACGAAAGAATTCCAACGAATATCTGACGGTAGAGATAATTTTCTTTTTTGAGACTCCTTGAATTTAGAAGAAGCAAAATGGTTGTTTCAAAAATATTTTACAATTATAACGATGGGAGCTTTTACGTTGTGTATGTTCATGTCTTTGATCAGTAAGTTGAGAAGATGAACAGAACAACCGACGGTAATTATGGAGTCGTGTTTTTTTACCAATAATTTTTTCATTAATTTAACGTTTCCGGTATTATCAGTGACAATACTTCTGACAGTACAGTGCAAATCATTTCCCACAATTTTCATTGCTTTTTCAGAAATTTTGAGAAGGTATTCGGCGTTGTGTGAGTGTCTCGTTGTATCCACTGTGTCAAGGAGTAAACATTTTCCATCTTCGGTAGTAACCGATGTGCATACAACGGGTTCATTGTTAACATTACTCCATCCATCTAAACTGAGGCTTACGGAAATTTCTTCTGAAACGACAAGTGACGCTTTTTCTTTTTCATATACTGCATCCAACAGCGAATCACCTATTTCCTTTCTTGATGGTGTAGAACATCCTCGTCTTAGTTTGCTGCAGTGCTCAATGAACTCCTTATTTTCAACCATTTTTGCAACTGACAAATCCAGTTCTTTTTTTTCTTCCTTTGTTGTTTGAAAAATAAAATCAGCAGAGAGGTGTCATTCTTCTGTTTCTTTTTAGACGATTGAATTGAAGTGGAAGGGCCAGGAACAAAATTCACTATTAATATTTTTAAGAATCATTGTTATTATGAAAATTTAAGGTACATTTGATTAATAGGAAGTAGAAGCTTATTTAATATGACTCATACTTTAAAAAAACTGTGGATGTGAAGTAGACTGGGTTGATGAAGCGTTAGTTTCAGATTCAGAAAGGTGAACTAGTTCGACATCAAAACCTAATTCCTCTTATAAAAAAACATTGTGTCAAGTCAAGTGATAAACAGTTAAGTTCGGTTATAGTGACTCCGGCTATAATAGAACTCCGGTTATAGCAAACCACACTGTCCGGTCCTTGCCAAGCAAATGGGAGAGTATGTGTTAAGTAGTCCGGCTATAATGAAATCGACTATACTGAACTTCCGGCCTTAGTGAACCAAACCTACCGGTCCCGAGAATCATTTTGTCCTGTTATAGTGAAATATGTCTGAATTCCGTAATGAGGCTATTTGCTAACACTGTTCCTTATACTTTTAAGCCTGCCCATCTATGCACCGGACTTGCATGTTGACCTATGAGTGAGTTTTAGTTTATTAAGTAAATTACTAATTCACAATGTCAAAATCAGGCCAAAAGCGCACTGCGTTGTCCTTAAACGATAAATTCGATATCATTGCTGCACTGTCTTCTAACACAGCTCGCCAAACGTTATGTGAAAAATATAAGATTGGAAACTACAATTTCTCTTATTTTGAAACCAAAATCTAAAATTGAAGAAGACTTCCAAAGATTTTGTGGTGTAAGTTAATAATAAAAGTGTTGAAATATTAGATTACATTTAAGCAATTAGCTAAAATTCAAATATCAAATTCTTAGAATATAAAATGTCAACGCAAATGTAGCTATCCAAAGTTGGATTCTGCGCTCATCAAATGGTCTCAAGCAAATCCCAATTACCCAGTGCTTCTCTAAATCGGCTTAGCTGAATTTATAGTGAAATATTTGGATATAATGAACAATTATTAAATTGAAGTGTCCGTTCACTATACGGATATAATGAACTCCGGCTGTACTGAATAATTTTGCCGGTCCCTACATGTTCACTATAACCGAACTTTACAGTAATTTCAATATTTTTATAATAAAATAACATCTCAGTATATAGAAGATGATTAACTTTTACCTGTTTAATTTATATATTTTGTTATCAAATTTAATTTAATAAAATGTTAACTATAACCTGGNGTGTACTTTCATACGATCGACGTTACAAGGGAAGTGTAATTTACAATTTCGACACTCTGCACGTTTGCCTTTGATTTCTGGTACTGATATTTCCGTGAACTTTAAGGAAACAAGATCTCTTTTCCTTCCAGTTGCCGACATTTGTGTTAAAACTTTAGTTTATTTTAAGTTTAACTAAATAAAAAAAAGGTAAATCTTGAAAAATGAAAATATAGAAGGGTTGTAATCACTTCCACTTCTACATTAGTTTGACTTTGAATCTCCATTCTGGTAGTGAATGGATAAACGTTTGTTGAAATTTTTTATTCTAAACCGCATTTATTCAATGTGACGACTAATTGTCGTGCGTTTCTTCCAAGCGATTTAGGAGAACAGAAAGAATTTTTTTTCCCTAAATCCTAAACAAATGCGGAAAAACTCATACAAAAAAAATTTCTTTTATCTTCCCATATTTTGTTTTAAACACTGCTTTTTATATAAAAATCAAACATGTTTAAAACGGATTTAAACACTGTTTTAAACAGCATTGTTTTTTTGTGCCAACCCTGAATGAAACTAAAATATCCGTATAATTTTCATAGCTCCAAGTAAAAATTTGCGGGTGATCCTTAAAGCTACGCCTTTCCAATCGGGTTCCCTGAGATTATAAGAGTATGGATTTTGTAGTTTAATGTAGTAGAGATCCTTCACCAATATTTCACACTAACACAACCAACTTATTAATTTAGCGAAAATATTGGCAATGTTACTATACATAAAAATCATATTATTTTAAGATATTGTCCTCCTAATCACTTGTCACTGAAATGGAAAATGCAACTTCCGTGTTGAAACCGCTTTCCGTAATTGTGTGCACTAAAACCTTCTGGGCAACAGAAATTTGTTCATCTTCATACGTTGATGATTGAAGTATAAAATGAATTGTTGAATTTTCGAAATCAAATATGCTAGGTTGAATAAAGTGTTTCCAATTCGCTCGGCTCCTAACTATAATATACGTGTCACCAAAGGCGGGTGATATTATAATCTGGTAGAGTCTGGAAAGAATGGAATCTGAAATTATTAATGTGAACTTAATTCTTTTTAGCATCACTCACTCTTCAGTAGGGTTTCTTATTTTACATGAAACGAGTATTGGATTGTCTGTTTCCCCAATGTCTAGCTCCAAACCCTGTAACAAAAATCATTAGAATATCATGTTTGGTGATGTTGCTACTAAAGATACAATCTTGAAAAAGTAGTAAACGCTTGCATATTATATTTGAAGGTGATAAGCATCGGGTCAGGACATGATAGTAGCTTATATAATTGACGCAACAGGCTATTTAATTAAACAAATGTTGCTATATTTGTGCATTATGTGATTGAATAACTGAATTTTTAGTGCTATACAACGATTAGAAACAAATTTGTGTTAAAGTTTTGATGTACTAATCACCATCAATCGTATTCGGATGACGCGTTGTTTATTATAAAACACTTGAGTCAAAGAACCAGCGACCATGGAATCCGATTGTTTGAAAGCTTCGTTTTTATAGAGTCGTTCCGTTTTGTTATTTAACCTTGCAGTCTTTTCGGAGAAGTTTTGAAAATGTTCTGTATTAAATGTTTGTGAGTTTTTTACGAATAAACTTAATAATTATTATTGAAAAATTTTCATTAGTTTAAAATATTTTTCCGTATTCTCAGTGGTAACGCTATTTAATTAAGCTCAGTGGTTACAGATACATAATCTTAGTTTAAACACGTTCAAACAATGAGGAGGACCTGCATCATCAAATGTGCAACGCCAGGTACATCCATTAATTCATTTCGAACTAGTAAATGTAAAAGATTGTGTTTGTAATCACTGAGCTTTATTGAGTATCTTTATTACTGAGAATACTGAAAAATATTGTAAGTTGATGTAAACTTTTTCAATAATAATTATTTAAGTTTATTCCTTAAAAAAAATCTCTAACAGAACACTACCGAACCTTTTTTAAAAAACTCCCATGCCAAATATTAAAACCGAACGACCCTATAAACTACTTGAGCGCTGCAAAGAACTACGCAGCGATAGCGATGGAGAAATGGTGGAGAGATGGTTGGCTTGACAGAAATCTGCCTAATGCATTCCCAATGCACGAAGTTTTTATAATGGAGAAGCCTTCCTAGCTATGTATTTATTTTGCCAAAATTGCCATGGTAACCAATTTTTACTTCGAAAACTGATCTCCTCATTGCTAGTGGAATCAAAATGCATACCGCTTCGCCATAAAAATTCAAAAAAGGAATTGGCACTCCTCAAAGTTCGTGGAATGCCTGGTAAAATTAATATTGGCAGGGCAATTTATTTAATTCAAACTAATACATGCCTCATGATCTCAGAAACTAAACATGTGTGTTTGTAAATGTGGTATAGGCTTTTGAAAATCAATAGCTCGCGTAAATGACGACTGATTGTTGTTGTCTATGCCTCATTTTAAAGCTAGAAGCCTAGAAGGATTGTATGAATTTTGACAAGCACTCAGGTCAACGGTTACTAAGGCCAAATTCCTGTCGAAAGGCAAGATTAAATTTTTATCATTAAGTTGGCATGGGAGATTTCTGATCCATTTTTATAAACAACCCTTAGCAACAGAATTTTTAAACCCTATTTATGCTTTACTTCTTGAAGCAACCTCATCTACAGGGTATCAGTAATAATCAATTTCTGTCCCTCTCAAATAAACAAAAATTATGATTATTGAATTAAAAATTAGCAACTTCATTTAATTGATTATGCAAATGTCTCTTAACTGTTGCCTTACTACTAGTTGTTAACGAGGTTGAGATGAGTGTAGTATGGGAAAAAGTTAAATGTTTTGGAAATTGAGTTCAGCGACCTTTGGAATTATCTTTTATTTTAAAATCGAAAATGTTGAACAAATTGTCTTTTAACTTCGCTAAAATTTTGTACAATAAGGTACTCTCTTACAATAAACACACTTGCTGCTGCCGTAAAACCAAAATGAGCCATAATTAATTAGCAAAAAAAAAAACAGAAAAAACTTGTTAAATTTCGATTCAATAATGGATTTCAAAATAAAAATAATTCCAAAGGCCGTTGCACTCAATTTCCAAAATATTTAACTTTTCCCTATACTACACTCATCTCAACTTTGTTAACAATTACTAGTTGAGCNACTCAATTTCCAAAATATTTAACTTTTCCCTATACTACACTCATCTCAACTTTGTTAACAATTACTAGTTGAGCAACAGTCAAGAGGTATTTGGCATAATCAATTAAATCAAATTTCTAATTAAATTGTTAATTTTTAATTTAATAATCATAATTTTTTTATTTGTGATGAACAGGAATTAATTATTATTGATACCCTCTAG
>NIPM01001693.1:0-20141 GCA_002738285.1 Holacanthella duospinosa
AAATCAATGTAGTTGGAATCAGATAAAATTTGATGATTCAAAAAATAATATGCATAATGCCTATTTTTTTTTTGTCTTCGGATCACCATAGGTCAGCGGAAATGAGTGTCATTGACATTAACAATAGAGTCATTTTCTGAGTTTTAGGGGTCATTCAGTACAACTAATAAACTCAACACTTTCTACATTGTGCTTTAGGAATTATTGGTTACTTTTAACAAAATTTTGTTGTATTCGTACAGACTCTGATTCCTTTGAGTACTTCGAGCCACACCCTTGTTTTTGCTAAACATTCTTAACTAAAATTTACAGCTAACCTTATGCAGGTCAGTTACTATGTAACTTAATAGGATTGTCTGATTGAGTTGAGAATTATTATGATATAAAAAAATTATGAACAAAAAATTGCTTTAAATCTCGTGTTAATAATTGTTATAATGTAGTAGTTAGCAACAATACCTGATTTTACTATAAGGGGAGTGAAAGTAGTCGGAAGTTATATGTATACTTGGATGATAAAATTTTTTGCAGCTTATTTGAATTGTTTGATAAAATTTGGAAAGTGAGATTATACGAGATTTAGTATAAGAAATTTATTAACAAAATATGAATTAAAACTATTAGAATAAAGTATCAAATTCTTAAATTCTGGACAATAATTTTAATAACAAAAGTCATTTTTTGTTTATAATGTTTTAAATTTTTTTAGAAATTTGAGCCTTAAATTTATGAATTTGAGTATTATCAACATTTGCCGTGACATGTTCATACCGTAGTGAGAATGTTATACACTTTGCTTTATTGCCTCTCTCCTGTTGGTCAATTTTAGGTAAACTAAAGCCAATGGGGACAGAGGGCAGATTTATTTTACTCTACACACTTCATCATCTTTTCTCCTCTTGAAGCGGCAAAAAAAACAAAATTTAAATACACGATATTATAACAAATTTTTAGTCTAATCTCCACTCACTTCCAATCATTTAGGAAATGCTCATGTGTAAATTAGTAAATTAATTATCACTTTTAGACAACTGTTATCATAAATCAATTCACAAGGAACCAAAGTCATCATAAGATTTATAAAATCTACATATAGTGGAACCCGATTTGAAAATTTTTTAACAAATTTAAAAAAAAAATGAGAAATTATAACTTTTAGTGAATATGATTATAAATTACCAACAATTCATAAGTTATGATCCAAATTCTGTGAAGTAAAAATCATGATTATAGATAGTTGGTAATAGAATTTGCACAATGAATAGGAAAAAGTGAGATACACTTACATGTTCATTTCATTCAAAAAGTTTGTGAAGACAATATATACATATTTTTGATTTTATAATGTACAACTCCTTTTTTTAATAACATCATTTTATAATTCGGTACTAGAGTTTTTAAAACTACCAAAAATTAGAGTAATGCGATACTTTTTAACTTAAGAAAAATTAACAAAACTTTCGTAGAAACAATTTTCAGAAACTTGAGCAGTTCATAATAATTATAAAATTTTGACATATAATCAATTTTTTAATTTCCGCAAAATGATTTTTGAAAAATTTCACCTTTTTATTTCAACCCTCTGCATAGTGCGCATATTTTGCAACAAATTTTTCAATCTTGTATAGCACGCAACCCAATATATAACGCGCAACCACAGCTTGTTTATTTAAGAATTTTAAGACTTCAGTAATTAATGCTATTTTATTATATGGTAATAATAAATTATATAGTTTGTAATAAGTCAAAAAAAAACTTACAAAGTACGAATAATGCTAATAAATTTCTATTATTATTAATTATTAGCATAATTTAAAAATAAAATTTTATAAGTTTGCAATAGCTCCCTATTGTCTATCCTATTGTAAAACTGCTATAGCATAGTATGGTTATTAACAACTGGTAAATTATTTTATTTAACATTTTCTTAATAATTTGAAACAGATATTTTATCAATGTCAAAAGTCATCCGTAGTTTGTCTACTAATCATGTCAAATTACTTGTTATATTTTACCGTTTTATAACGTATAGACCAGAATACCGTGCAAGGAATTAAATACATAAAAATTAGACATTTGGTAATAGCGATGTGTCGGGATTCGCTAATCACCCGTATAGTAAAAATCCGATAGTTTATCTCCCTGTAATAAATATAAAGGCCGATTTTCTATACTAAAAACCGGAATTTGGCATAATGACAACAACGTAAAATTATTGTAGAATTGCAGTATTATTACAACACCGCTTACACCATAATTCTATTGTATTGGAAAATAATTTTTCTCTGATAATGTACAAAAACAATCAAAAATAACGGCTAAATTTTCTTAAATTTGAAACAAATAAATATGTGAAATCAATCCCATTATTGAAGAACCGTAAACAACATTGACATATCTGACATTTGGAAAAAAATTTTTCAATTATGTGTCAAAAGTGGTGTTATCTAAAAATCAGCCTATTGGTTTATGGTTAATACCAATAGCACGCGTTGGTTCTCAATTTTAAAATTCTGGGTTATAGGAAATTAATTCGTGAAGCTAATGAATAGTCAAGTGATTTTTTGTAATGTTAACTTTATACCTAGAGAGGTAAGAGTGCAGACACAAAAACATCAAGTTTATGAATATTCACACAAGGTACTCATAGAGTGACATAGTAAGAAGAAAAAAGTTTGGTGGAAGGGGGGTTATTTTACAAAAAAAAAAATACAAATTTCCATAATTGGTAAAAACTGAAGGATTCTGAAGGTACAGTTTTGCTCACTTTCATCAACTGTTTGTTAATTAAATCTCCCGTTTCAATTCTTTTTTCTACCCGTAGATTATTAACTAATTGAATCTCACAAAAGGAGAGAAAAAAAAATTTAATTAGTTGGTCCTCACATGTGTAGTCAAACATAAAGATTTCCTTTTGGCAACTTCTTGTTAACACTTAGAATTATGGTAATAGGATCATAAATTTTACAAAATAATTCACAAAAATTTCAATGAATCTATTTTTTTTCAATTGAACTTTTAGAGCAAAACGTGATAAGGATTTTTCAAACCATCCAAAGTAATTATTCATAAATAAAGGTCAGGGTGAGTGTCGTCAATGGAATGAAATCAGCATCGTGAGCTCCGGCTCAATGATATGATTGAGCCGGAGCTCAATCATGATTCTCATTGAAATTGAGAATGCAACATATGAGTTAATTATATGTATTTCACGATATTTGGATTGTCTTGTAAAAAGTAGCGTTTAAATATAAAATCCCGAAATGTAATTACCTAAAAAAAAGTTTTTAATACACATATGTCTATCTAAGGAAATGTGGAGTGATTTTGCATCGTCTGGGTATTTGGCAGTGTTAGTATTTTGCCAGGAGAATATATTTACATATATCCCCCCGGGCGAAATGGATATTTCATTAAATGTGACAAATATCATAGGGATGTTGCAGCATTAATACTTGGTGATTATTAAACATGATCAGCGAAACTGGAAGAGTTTATACGATTGATGCATCTGCCCGTCTGTCCATAGGGGTTTTGAGCGTACAATTGTATATATTAAATGAAGGATGATACTTTCCTAATTTATGTAAAATTTCAAAACAAAATTTTGGATGATGTCCACAATAAATCATTGAAGAGTGAGAAGGGATAAACTGCGTAGCAAGTTAATGATTCATGTTGCAAATGACACTAAAGAGTATGAAATTTGGAAAAAAACTGTTGATACAAAATCATTACGAACAGAATAAATTTTATTTATAAAATCTTCAATAACCTGATTAATAATTAGGAACCTCTGTAGCTTAGTTTGCTTAGCTAGAAGAATTAATTGTTTACGTCAATTCCCCCATACCAAGTTAATACTAAGGCACTGGTCATTCGATCATGTTTTGGTTTTACATAATCTGTTGATAAAGCTGATCACATTTACGTCTTTTTTTTAAAGCCATTCAACTTCAAATTTTAGCAAAGACAACCAAAATCGAATAATTTTAATATCAGGTTTTCAATTATTGTTCAACATATGAATTAAACATATTTTGTATAGATATACAGTGTGTTCTGATAAGAAGATCAATTTTCAGTACTACAGTTTCCAAACCTCACACAAATTGGATTCCTGCGATATATTTTGACTTAAGAAAAGTGAACTAAACTTTCATAGCAATAATTTTCAGTAACTTGAGCAGTCCATAATGTGTGAAAGAGTTTGTCATAAAGTCAATCTATTATCTCCCACAGCATCATTTCGCCTTCTTATTTACACGTACTGCATAAATAGGCAAAGTCCACTTAAGTATCTAGTATATCAGTTTAAGTGAATATAACATACCCAAGAAACGAAATATTAACTCAAAAAAATCGCCGAGGTAAGAACGAAATCAATATAATAGAATAATTAATTGAAAATTTTTACAAATCAAAACACAAATGCTTGTATTTAAATTCTGCTTACCAAAAATTTGGTCACGGATCAAATTATTTTGTGAACCATTCCGTTATTAAAATTCCTAAGTATTCACCCATATATGAAATGTGCAATACAAAAATTCATTGATAGAGGATTATCGACCATTTAACTCATGTTTCTGTCATGTAAATTTAAATTACAAATAAAATATTTAAATTTATGTTCCAATCGATTAAAAAACTAAAGTGGACTGATAAAAAAAATATTAATTCCAACTTCTAATTTATATATCTGAACATACCGGTATTTATCCATAAATGCCCGAAGGAGTTCCTACCGGGAATTTTCTAACCCTACTTTCGGCTCAATGCACTTCTTCCATTGACGACGCCCTTGTTTTACATTTGTATAAAATTTAGACATCCCTAGAACACTAAACAGACTCCTAAAAAATTATCAACTATATACATAATATATAATGACTATTTTTCAATTTCAACAGAATTGAAAAATTCCAAAGGTTATTCAATATATTGAAGAAATACATGTATCTTTTCCATTTTTGGCACTGGAAATAACTCTACTGTCTCTCGCTATATAAAACCTATAAGAAGCTAAAAAAAACTGGAAATTGTATAATCCAATTATAAGATTAGAACAAAAAAATATATATCTGAGGGCACTGGACTATAATCTCTCACCACTCAAGGAAAAAAAGCCCATTACTCCCCTTCCTTGCTAACTTCATTTCCATTTCCTTGGAACGCATAAGTGCGTACTCCATTGGACCATTTTGCGTGTAAACGCATCAGAATCCAACCTCTGTTTCTCTTTTTTTCATTTATTTTTTCATTTTGTTTCATTTTTTTTTTATACAGACTACACAATCCTATTCGCATCGTTCCTTCTAATGGAAATGGAGTAGAGGCTCATAAATATTAAATTATATATATGATTAGACAATAGACTGAGTGAGTCGAGACATATACCGACTGCAAAAAAAAAAATGTCCATGTGTTGGCATATGGAATAGGTAAAGTTGGGGCTATGTGGCTCATATCACGTGTAGTTGAATAGAACACACGAGGAGGGAGAGAAGCCAGAGAAAATCAAGAATTCTAGATAACAGTTTCACTTCCCCTCTCTCTCTCCTCAAATTTGGCAGAAAAATTTATGATTGTGTTTCTGTACATATGGTGAAAGAGTGAGATTGTTTATGTCCCTGACTGCACTGAAAAGTGTGATAAGATTAATCAATTCTAATAGGGACTCACTTTTATGAAATTTTACCATTTTTTTTTGCCTTTTGGTCCTTTTACTGTGTGGAATATCTTGAAAAAACTGTTACCTGTATAATAGATTTTATTATACAGATAAGAAATACTTCTGCCCCAATTCCATGCCGTTTGTGTTACTAGAATGAATATTTTTTTGTGTGTTTTTGCAAAAAAAAAAAAAAAAAAAAAAAATTTTCCTAAGGTTGCGTTGCAACACAATTTCTTAAAAATAATAATTTTTTTTTGCTCCTGGTGTTGTTATACTTGTTCCACTAAAATACAAGTATCAAGATGGTTTCTCCTGTAACTAACTTGAAAGTTTTTAGTGTTTATTGAATTTTTTTTTTTGTAACTTTGGTATAAATCATACACAGAACAAACAGTTCACGTTACTTTTTTAGTATTCAGAGTTATAAAAGGATTTAATTTTGAATTGGCAAGGAGGGAGTCTTTCAAATTTGGTTAAATTTGTGAATGAAAGAGAAGTGAAGATTTCTATGAAGACTTAAGTCCATTCTGAATGCACCATGTTCCGATTGGAGATTGCATTTGACCTCCAGATGTTACAAAATTTAAATTTATGAGAAACAAACTAAAATAATTGCAAAGAATAAAAAAAAAGGAGACTGAAGGCAAATGGGAGATGGGAAACATGATTGTTGAAACATAAATGAAACATTTAGGAAGCATTGAGGAAACATTGAGGAAATTACAAAACATTATGGAGGCATTGTGGTAACTGAGAAAATATTTAGGAAACAATCAATCAATCAATAAATATATTTAAGGTTGGACAAATTTTTTTAGAAAACAATAATGACGATTCAACAGAGAGACGTTGAATAACATGAGGAAACATTATGGGAACATTCAGACAACGTATAAAATATTGGAAAAGTCTAGAGAGAATATATTGAAGTATCAACGAAGTACCATTGTATAAATTTGAAGAAATTTGAAGAAAGAGAGACATTGATCATCGAATAAATTTTGAGGAATTTGAAGTGACATTAAGAAAATATTATGGAAACATTCAATTAAACTGACTAAAGGTTAAGTAAATTGAGGAACAATTATTGAACGTGAGAATGCATTGATGATACACTATTGCGGAAATAATGAGAAAATATTGAAGATGTTCTTAATTTATTCAATATACGTTGAGGAAGCATTAAATATGCATTAAGGTACCTACCTGAGTATATTTAGAAGTGATGGAGGGAATATGAAAAAGCATTGAGGAAGCATTGTGAACTGACGAAACATTGAGGAATAATGAAGGTAACTAGGATACATTAAGAAATTTTTAAGTCTGTAATCATACCTTTAAACAATAGTTTAGTCTGCAACATTGAAAATATGCTTAGTCTAGCATCAAAAAACAAACTGCATGAACAACATTTATACTTAGCTTATTTCCTAATGATAGAATCAGCTCCTGGTTTGGTTGGATACACAGGAATATCTACTTAAGACTTGTAGTGTAAAGTCAAGTAATGAAAGAAATATTGATATAAACTTCTCTAATCATAGCATCAACCCATACTATTGTTGGGATCATAATACAGCGTTCTTAGAGTAGACTGGGAAAGTGAGAGGGAGGTAAAGGTAGGTACTCATAAATACTAGCTTCAACGCAAAGTTTGGTTAAGACTGTAGAAAATATGTTTAGTCTAGAACTATAAATGCCAGTCACCTCGCCACATTGTAGTTTGCTGTGGGATACCATATATTTTGCTTTGGACACTTCGGGAGCTTAGGTTTTGAATTGTTTAGGCGGCAAACATGTCACACTCTTTAATTGAATATTTCATACAAAATTTTCTTCTTTGGTTTTGGCTTTCTATTTCTTTTCAAACAACAAAATTTTTCACAACTAATTTTGTTAATTGAAAATGAGTTCGAAAGCTCAGATAAAAGTTCCGGATTGCTGAAAAGTGTAAACATTGATAAAATTGTCTGTAATGTTAAAGATTATTTAACCACTGTTAAGACTACGTCGGAAACGGTGTGTAGTGCCCATAAGCTAAATAAGGAAACATTCCCAATTCAATTAAAAAATGTGAAAGAGATTGCTGCAAAATTATGAGAAGTGAGTATAGGATCGGTTTGTAGAGTTTCTAAAAACATGTCTAAAAGTCTAAGCTCAACCTCCATAACTTTACCTGAGAGTAAGAGAAATTATGGGAACGTTTTCTANAACATGTCTAAAAGTCTAAGCTCAACCTCCATAACTTTACCTGAGAGTAAGAGAAATTATGGGAACGTTTTCTAACTACACAGATAATTTATATGATTTTCAAATAATCAAACTTTTTTTAGCCGTTTACGGTTCAGTTATTGAATTCTAAGTACGTTGTACCTGTCATTACCTTTACGCACAAAAAAGTTTCCGACTTTATCAAAGTTCATAGACATTTGCGTTTAAGACGAAAATTTTCCAAAAATGAAAAAAGAATTCGCCAAATTATAATAAAGAATGCGGATCCAAATGCTAAAATACAATATATTTTGTTGTATTTTATGTTCAACTAACGTGTATGCCATGTTCACTACATCTGCGCTTTCAAATAAACAGCCCGTAAAGTGTCCATAACAAAATACAAAGTGTCCAATAGCAAATAGCTATGTAGCAAGGTGACTGGCATTAATGGTTCTAGAGTAGTATACAATTCTTGCAAATGTTGAAAAAGTGCACGTAGTGTGGGTTTAAGTAAAGAAGTAACAATAGTAGGTTGGAGGTAATCAAAATTTTTCTAGAGGTTACCTGAATGTGTTGTACCGATAGAAAACACCAACATGAGTATGCGCTATGAATCAATCATTTCAAAGTGCTTAATTCTACAATTAGCACCAGATGCATCAGAAAACAGATGTTGTGGGACAGACAGACTCCAGCTATTCTGANGCTTAATTCTACAATTAGCACCAGATGCATCAGAAAACAGATGTTGTGGGACAGACAGACTCCAGCTATTCTGATCGAGGTTAATTGGATTTCAATAAACTTCTCAAATGATATCACATATTACATTGAAGTTGTACTCAAATGTACTCTAGGTTTTATATAAAGTCTTCAAAACGTATAAACTTTACATAGTTTAAAATTAGCGCATGTCTTAGGTTTATAAACTCCAACCTAATATTAACGAAAACTACCTATCAGTTAAATAAAAAAATGATATATTTCTGCATGGGGTTGGTGCATTATACCACCATGAAACTTACAAAAAATAACCAGTGTTAAAATTTTGAATGCTAAATATTAGAAAGTGTGAAATGATGCGAAAGTGCTTTTTTCGATAAATTTGCAGAAATTTTTATAAAGGAAATATAAAAGTTTTGTGTCATAATTTAACCCGAGTCAAAATAGCCGACCCCTGCATTTAGCATCACTCACGATTGAGCTCGGCATTCGGAAACATTTTTACAAACCTTTTACTAAAACCTTAAACTAAAACTAAAAATATATAAACAAAGATATATAGATCTTTAGTAAAACTGTTTGTCTATGTTTACAAAGTGTCGGGCTGCTTCGTGAGCAGTGATGATGCAATGAATTGGATATTTTATCAATGTTACAAATTTACTAAAAATGATAATTTTACAAATCCTTTCCAAATCCTTGTGTTAATGTCATATTATTTTACGGAGAATATGAAATTATATTTTATACATTCTAATTTCTCTCAAAGCTAAAAATATTTCGAAAAACGTCAGTCGGCTTGATTGAGTTGAGAATAAAATTAATCAAATTNTTTCTCTCAAAGCTAAAAATATTTCGAAAAACGTCAGTCGGCTTGATTGAGTTGAGAATAAAATTAATCAAATTATTAGCAATTGTTAAACCAGATAAAGCAGCATAACAAACAAAATTTTGTATCAGTTTTGTTTTTGGTTTACCAAAAAGAGTTTACCAAAGTCAAGTAACTGTTCTGATGCAACAAAACCGATCAATCGAAATCTTATGGTGTCATGGTCATAGCTAAACCAAAAATTTTGAAAAAAAAANGATGCAACAAAACCGATCAATCGAAATCTTATGGTGTCATGGTCATAGCTAAACCAAAAATTTTGAAAAAAAATTAAACTTAATTAACAACAGTATACAATGTTAAACAACACTAAATCATATTTTAGCAACGTTGCTATANTTGAAAAAAAATTAAACTTAATTAACAACAGTATACAATGTTAAACAACACTAAATCATATTTTAGCAACGTTGCTATATTGTTCACTTCAATTTTTGCCTTTGAAATGTTACAGAACGTGAAATGTAAGAAAAAATTGTTCTAAATTTAGAACGGTTTTCAAACATTTTTATTCAACGAAGGACTAGCAAATGTTTAAATAAATTTCATAATTTTTTTAAGACCAAAATATATTTTATATCAAAATTTAAGGTAAACATTATGCAATAGTAATAATACAACCTAATACAACTTTTGTTTCTGAAACCTTGAAATGTTGAGATAGTCATTTCATGATATATTTTCATCTGCTGTGTAACTAGTCATATAATTTTTGTTAAAAAGTGATGTTGCACAAAAAAATTACACCAAAATTGAAATCAAGTTCGATTTGTTGTCAGATCTCATAAAACTTTTTTTGCAATTCTCTAATTTTTAGATTTTCACTAAGGTGGGAATAACTTGAATATATTGACGGGAATGGATTCAAAGTTTTAAATGTTCCTTGGCAAAACTTTTGATTCCCGCTTCTTCACACTATTGCAGGAATGACTTTTTTCAAAATTTTAATTATTCTTGATGGAATTTTCAATTCTCGCTTCTTGAGTGAGCNTATTGCAGGAATGACTTTTTTCAAAATTTTAATTATTCTTGATGGAATTTTCAATTCTCGCTTCTTGAGTGAGCTGTCTCACTTGTCACCAAGATAACTCTTTACATAAAAATTTCATGTACCAAGTGTAATTTCACAAAATAAAAGTTTCAAAGCAAGCAAATATTTCTTGATTTACACACAAAATTTTTTAAATATAACTTATATANGATGGAATTTTCAATTCTCGCTTCTTGAGTGAGCTGTCTCACTTGTCACCAAGATAACTCTTTACATAAAAATTTCATGTACCAAGTGTAATTTCACAAAATAAAAGTTTCAAAGCAAGCAAATATTTCTTGATTTACACACAAAATTTTTTAAATATAACTTATATAAGCATTAGTTTCATTAAAAGTTTCATAGTTCGGTATCATTAGTTTCGGTATTATGTTTATAAGTTCATAGTTTCGGTATCACTGAGTTAGCACCATTCTTTAAAAAAATGAACTTTTCCAAAATGTTTTCATCTATAGCTACAAATGAACACACACACACACACTCTCTCTCTATTTCTATCTCTCTTTAGTAAAAACTTTATAAGTTTATTTGGTTTTAACGTTTCAAATGCAGTGTCATTCTGATTTTTAATCGATTGTACTAAAACGTCTATTTGTAATATCGTATTACACGCATATCAGACGAAAAAGTGGAAAACAAAGGATAATTTCTAACAATTAAAAAATATTCAAGTGATGAGTATCCAAATATGGAGAATTGGGATTAAGCGAAAGGAGAAAGTATCTATATCTCATGTATCTAGAGAATTTAGGTATCAAAAGTCATCTCATCATTTTAAAAACTCTAAATTGCACTTTATTCCCAGTTGGTAGAAAAATTCTACTTACCATATTCATAAAGTAAAATTTTTCTTCTTCTTCTTCGCCCATTCATTAGGACAGATCATGATCCCTTTGTTCTATTTACAACCAATCAGAATCTTTATCACTTTTATTCATGCGGAAACTATAAGCATTATCTCTCTAATCCAATACTTTATATTCACTTTTCTTTGGAAATTTTTACAATTACATAATTTATCTGATGAAGGGATGATAGAGAGTATCTAAATAGAAAACTTTGACTTATAAAACTTAAGTATAATTTATTGACTAGGGTTTGAGTTCATAAATTAAAATTTAAGAAAACGGAGCAGAAATTTCAACCCACGTAAAAACTAACATATAAACCCTTATATAGTAAATTCAACAAAAGTTACAACCAATTAGAATCAAGAGAATCAGCAGGGAAACTAAACATTCGTTATTATAACTAAATTATATTGGTTGAGTAATAAAAATTTTATTCCATTTCTGGTTATAAACTTTTTATTATATATTTAAATACAAAATTTGTCAACAATGTTCTTTAGCTTAAAATTTATACTATAGAGAGTATATTTTGAATATCAACCCTAAAGTTTGTTATAAAAGTTATATAAATTAATAGCAAGGCCTTGAGCTACGTAACTTTCACGCTCACGTGGAATAACTCAAAGATGAGTGTCAAAGTTCGTTATAACGAATATTTGAATCGTCAGATCTGGTTGTTATAATGGGTTGTTGTTATATCGGATATAATAACATTATGTTGTTAAAAGAATTATTTAGAGTAAGTATGTAAAGTTATAGACGAAATGTTTGATTTTTAGTCTGGTGTTGTTAGGTTTTAAGTTCTATTTCATCTTGATCATGATTTGTATTAAAACATTTTTAAACGCAATGCAAGTTATACTTATTTACAAATTTTGAAAAAATCTTAGATAGAAAAGAAGACAAATTATCCAAAATGACTAAATTCTTGGTGATTGTTGTTACATTGTTGTTATATAATACAGAAATTTAGAATTTTTATTTGGTAAAATGATGTTGTTATAACCGAATTGCTGTTATAGCTCGTCATGTTTTTATAACCAACAAGTTTAAAATTGTTATAAGTTCCAATTGTTATAAGAAAAAACAAGAGATAATTTTTCTGTTGTTATAATAGGTTTGTTTATAACGAATTTTAATTGCATACTGTTGTTTATAAAAATTTTTTTTTAAATGACGATTTGCGTTAATTCAATTTAACATTGTAAAACTTATAAAAAATTTGATGAGAATTGTGAGAGATTGTGAGGAAAAAGTTGATTTTATCTTCAACAATCGGTCATTTGACAATTTGTGAAATTTTATATGAGCTACAAGTCTCTGTCATATAAAAAAGAGCTTGGAATTGAAATTTTTTCTGAAATTTCAATTTTCTGAAAAAAAAAAAATTTTTTTTTATGAAAATTTGAAAATGATTACCTCAAACTTTGAAAAGAAAATTTTTATAATTCTGTAAACTTCATAAACTTGGAAGCCGTTTATAAGCGGGGTACACAAACTATATATACTTTACAAATTTTTACTCTATGAATGAGTATAATTTTGTCACAAAAAATTATCGCATCTAACCAACCTTTCTACCATTGCTTGATAAATTGATGAAGCTAGAACAATAAATCTCATAAATTTTTATAATTTTTATAATTTTTACTAGTTATAATTACTTTATATGGTTTTCAAGTGTAAATAACATGTAAAAATAGTCAATGCGTACAGAATAATTATATACAAATCTATATATAAATGTCAATCCGCTTATAAAAATTCAAAAAAATTTTGCCAAAAACTTATATTATATGTAGTAGCTTATAAATACATGAGTCAAAAGTTTAAGTTCTTACGGTAATCTCAATATCCCCCTATATACTAAAAAGAACGAATGCAATTCGTTCCCCTCAGCTTTTTGTTAAACATTTTTGTTGCATGAAAAATTGATGACCCCTCGAGGTCACACCTACTGATAGAAAAACTTGACTATAAGTTCACCCACTACCAATTTTTAAGTAAAAATTTATAACCATATGTAACCATTCTCTATACCTACAGTAGTTGACCAAGAGATTCAAAATCATCAAAATTTCTTTCACTTTCATGTATTTAAAATTTTTTTTTTTTTTTTTGTTGCTATCACCGATTTCATCACCTCGACGAATTGCCAATTTGATATCCAGCAAAGTCATACTTCTCCTACACAGCATGAAATTTTGTTTCTGTAGGTATAAAACCAACACAAAAAATAAACAGTACGTTAATTGATTTGAAATGGCAGGGGTTCATAAAATACCGTTTAAACCAATCATTTCAATCAACAAACTCCAACCCAACAAAAGTTAGCAAAAACAACAGAGTTGAATGGGGTGAGAAGAGACAGAAATGGAGCTTTCAAATTCAGATGGAAAACCCAGATTGTTTGAAAACAAAACATTTTATGTACTATGGACTCATTTTTACTATGTCAAAGGTTAATTCAGTCAAATCTTATAAGAATAAGAGTCTATGGTATTTAAAAATTAGATCCGAGTACATTAGATTTGAAACCGTATTCTAAAAATAGTACACTTTTTCAATGACACTGACAGTTATAGTCTGGTTGTGCAGGCTGTAACAAATCAACAGAAAGATGATCTTTAACTTCCTGAAAACAGATCTATAGCACCACGTGTTTTTCTGTAAGTGAGAAATCTTATGAAAACAATCAGTTTTTTGAACAAACTTTTCAGCCAAAAATGAAGTTGAAATACCTACTACTTCCAACCGGAAGAGAATTCATCTGCTCAAAAACTTTTTTACCCCTTCGATGGAGAAAACATCACTTGTGAGTCTTATGTGTAATAATATTTTACAGTGTTATGTCTATGTGATTGGGTCATGAAAAACAGTTAGACACCATCCTAAGTCATTATCAATTGTTTAAAAATTGTACATAAAATTTTTTGAGTTGGCGCTCTAATCGTTATTAAGTGTCTATAAATTTGTGAATGTTGATGCATTGGTTCACTGAGATTTAGGTTGATAGAACCTGTACATTTGTAAGAATTTGTGTGAATACATACACTAATTATATTTTTTGTTCATATTGTTTTAAATATTTGAAATTTGTACAAAATTGCAAAATGACAAAATTGCAAAATTACAAAATTGCAAAATTGCAAAAATTGCAAAATTACAAAATCGCAAAATTACAATTAGTAAAACTCCTAAATTAAAAATGGTAAAACACCGAAATTATAAACTTTGAGTAAACTGTAACATAATTTGAATAAAATAAAATCTTTTACAAGAGTATTTATTCCAATTGGACTATTTACGACTCAGTTATTCCATCACCATAAATTTAGGTGACAAATGAAAAAATTCCACCAGAAAACGAAGGATAAAATTTTATACTTGTGACAGTTAACTACATTCTGTGATTTTATCACCACCGCTTCACATAAATTATGTTCATACTATCATTTTTTTTATAATTGTGTCTGTTTAATTTTCAATAAAAGATGTCATATAGGTACCGTATGAACCTTCTTTGGATCGAATTTTAAGATGTTTCGTATACCCAAAATTAATAAGGTAGTTCAAATTTTGGTTTAAAATTTTATATTGTTTTTTTGCTTTGGTTAGTTGATAATATGATATTTACAACCATTTTCAGGTTGCATTTTCAAACAAACTTAATGCTCCAATTACACTAGGCAACTTTATGAGAAAGGTTTAATGAAATTTTGAAATTTTTGGTGTAATCGCACATGAAATCTTACAATTTCTCTTGCACAACGTCATCATACGCAAGAAAAATTTCAAGGTCCGAAATTGCAATCGAATGCAATTTCGATCATGAAACTTTACAACTTTTGAATATTTTGGTTCAAAAGCCCCATCTCGTAAAAAACAAGTTAATGCGGGACAAGTTTTATTTTGAAAAAACATCAATTTGACAAAAATCCGAGGCGGGTTTTCAAATATAAATCATTTGAGGCAAGTTGAGCGGAAGTGATAATAGGTGAATTTCATAGGTTTGGTTACTAGTGTAATCAATAATGAAACAAAAGTTTCATACAACTTCTTGCACAAGAAATTGCATAAAACTTTTGAACAAAAGTTGCGCAACTTTTGCTCTCTGGTGTAATTGTAGCATAAGGTAACTAGCAATTTCTTTTTCTCTTTTTTTCTTCTTTCAGTTTTCAATTTCAAAAAAAGGGAAATACCATTGTCATCCTTTATTAATATGGTAATAAAATTAGTCTCATGTTACTTTCTGAAGACTTTTAAATAATTTGGAGTTTTTATTGAACTTATATTTTTGAGAAACATGTTAATTAGTGTGCCTAAAAATATTTCAAATGTTAGTAAAGAGATGGAATAATGGCAAAAGTTTAGAGAAGCTTTTCTAGCAAGTCGCTTTGAGTTTTTTTTAGTGACTTGAAACTATTTTTTTTTAAAGAAGTGTAATTCTGAATTTCACGAGTTTTGGTAAGCAAAAAAATTTTGGAGTGAATGAATAAAATTTTAGGTACTTAAAATTTAATAGGTTTTATCAGTGGAAGTTTAAAAAAACCTTTAAAATTTTTGTGTATTTGGAATCAACATTTTTAATATGAAAATTTTTATGTTTGGGGTGTGACACCCCAAACATAAAAATATTTCATAGAAACAATAATAAATATTATTTTTTTAAACCCTCCAGCTTCGCAAAGGTTAATAATGATATTAAATTTATTTAAATATAAATACAGCGGAATCCGGATATACTTATTTCTCAAACTAACCAATACCTATGAAGTTTTAAGAACAAACAAACAACGAAGCTAAAAAATAGTATGTCAATATGGAACTTAGAATTTTTTAGTGATTTTCTAAACTTTTAGCATAATTCTTCAATTAAATATGGGCATTGTTTAGGGTGCTTATGCAGCTGCATATATACTCAAATTGAGCTTTTGTCACTATTATATTTTTAATCAAGTAGCAAAATTGATCCTTGAGAATCAATAATT
This sequence comes from Holacanthella duospinosa, assembly GCA_002738285.1. NCBI lineage: Eukaryota > Metazoa > Arthropoda > Collembola > Poduromorpha > Neanuridae > Holacanthella > Holacanthella duospinosa. The sequence continues at coordinate 16,397 of NIPM01001693.1, forward strand.
CTTGAATGAAAATCTGATTGACGGGTTTTTATTCCAAGAATAAACTAATTTTGAAAAAAAGTATGTGCTTTAAAATAATAATAAATTATTCACAATTGAACAAAACTTGTTTTATATGCTTAATTTTTGTTTCGATATATCCGGACTTTAACTATAGTCGATTTCATTTTAAGTGATTATTTTAATAATGGAAATCCTATCTGATGAAAATTCGATCTAGCATCGTTTTCACTATAGACGTACTAGTCTAATAAAGTCTAACTAGTCTATAAAGGTTAACTAATGAGCGAAATTCAAAAATTTTATTAAGATAAGTGTATTTTTAATTATTATGTTGTAACTTATACGAACTAATGCCAAAGCTGGTGCGGTTGGATTATAAAAAATAAAATTTAGAAAAATTAAAAGTTGTAATTGCATAAAAAAAATAGTGTTTTTCTCCATTTATTTACGCGCATCCAAAAATTTCATTAGATTTTACGCAAAAAATTGCATGATGTAATTGAAGCAATAGAGCAACAATGCTATGCTATAATAAACTAAACGTATCATTTCACGTTAGGGTATAAAACTAACGGATTATACAGGTATGACATCCAGGTGACATTTCGTTCAACAAAAGTGACTTCTTACACGGATTTCTTAGTTTGTAGTGAATATTTTGGTGAAATTAACCCGTTGACTTGTCGACCAAACTAGTTTGATGTTTTTAACTAAAAAATTGTCAATTTTAATACAAAAGAATATTCAAAATATATAGGGAGGAGACTTGTCAACCTTATTGACCGGATTGTCCCTTATTGTCTTCTATAGTTTGTTATTTTTGAATTCAAACCTCAAAACTCTCCTTATGTATTTATAGATTTTATTACTCTAAGACCTAAATACAAATTTGTTTGGAGTAACAGGTATAATAATAATAAGTAGTAACACAGGATTCTCTGATTATTATTTTAATACAGAATTGACTTGTTACAGTATCCGATATGATTTGATGTAACAATTATAAAACACAATTTTTTGATTTTACGTCTGAATCATATTTTTATTTCTAACTCAAATTTTTATTGATGTAATTAGGCAAATAATTTAATTTTCTGCTTATACTCATTTGAAATAAAATTTCTATTTTTGTAAAACACACTTTATATATTGGGAGTTAGGCATAACATATTATAACTTTCCAATAATGTTTTTGAATGACTATTTTTGTGTCTAGATCTAAAATTTTATAGTCTGACATAGGCATAATGTAATATTCGACAAATTTAAAAAAATTTACTTAAAAGTAACAAACGTATAACTGAGCTTTTTCCGGCAACTTCAAATCAACAAAAAAAAATGTTTTTTTCTTTTGATTTATGAGTCGTAAGTTTGTGTGAATGCAACATGGGCATAACACTCTAACATTTTTGGATTACGCCTTCCTAATAATTTTGTCGCTCTATCACTATACCACTTTTCACTACTCCATGCAAAAATTTTTACTTTCAAATTTTTTTACCCATTCAATAAGAGTGAGAAAAGTCTTGTTGCCAAAATATAAACTATGAATCAAAATTCTTCTTGTACATTTACAAAAAAAAAACAGTATATTTTTTTTTCGTCTTCTACTTTACCATCCAAAGTGTCAAATTATCACCTGGAAACACTTGGAAAAGGAACAAGTTATGGAAATTCGTGCTGGAAGGCTTTACTCCTCATCATACCTTAAAAATTCGTGTATTCATCCAGTTGAAAAATCGTGCCTGACAGAAATTTTGATGATGATGAATACGTTGATTTTGATCAGATACATATCATTTTTATATACAATCTAAACGCACTAACTAAAAAAAAAATCGGGACTCAGGTAGATAGATACACAACAAAACAGAACATATAGGTTTATTTCCCATCTAATACATTTTCTAGCTACATAAGTTGCTGAAGGCACAATTACAATATTATTTTTTAACATATTTCAAATCCCTAAGGGCTCCTGAAGCAATACAAAAGCTTAAGGTACAAAAAAAAATGCAGTACCCTTCTAAAAACTTGCATAGTAATCCTAAATGTATTTATCTCAAATCGTGCAGCAAAAGAGTTGAAAATTAGTAAGGGTCTGTCTGGACTCTTCTGGACAAAAAAAAATTCTTTTTTTTTAATTTTTTTTTACATCATCCAGGGTTCCAACAAACGTCCAGCTATGCCTAATTTTTTGAAAGGTAGAGAACAAAAATTATATGAAATGTGTTGGATGAGCATGTCATTGAACGATAACTGTGAAGTAAAAAAATAGTCTCGTCATAAAGTATAATCCTTTCCTATTATAGGATATAAATTATGAAATTTTTTTTTTTCTTTTTTCATAATGATTTTCCTAAAATGGATATGTAAGAAATGAAAATTTGAGGGGAGACTTTTTTCTGAGAGTACACACGAAATGAAAATAATAGACATGAAAACGAGTGGCGGAGTGTGTGCAAAGTAAGATCCTACTGATTAATTAAATAAGGTTGACTAATCAATACGCTTTTCATTACTTTATGACTATAAGTTTAGCCCTCCAGTCAAGTATTCTTTAAATTTACTACTTCTTTTGTATAAAATTACAATGTAAAAATCCGGGTCTCCAAATATCATTTTTACGGGGCAGTGTGTCAATGTCATATCGTTGAATACGAGAAATAACTTTTTGTTTTCTGGAACCTTTTTTTTCTCTTCATGACCCTATAGCCAGTTGAATTGGAATAGTTTGATAAAAAAATTTTTTTAACGCTTATACCACTACGACACGATCAACTAATCAAAACGATTTCCCGTGTTTTAGGATAATTAACCTACTTCAGGTGATTTCTGTTGATTTACTAAAATAAAGTGATATTTAGTAACTGACTTGTCAAATCAACGCTCCCAGAGAAAAAAATAATTTTTTTCTTTATATTTTATGAAATTTTTAAGACTTTTTTTCTAATGAGTTCGTGTCGTGAAGCTAGCGTTTCAGGTGACATTGAGCTTTAATATGGAAAATAGAGGGTTTCTTAAGTTTTTTAGTATTGTAGATTGTCATATTTTTCGACTACTTTTTTCTTATTTATTAGTCAATTTTCATTAGGATGAAATTGGATACTTTAAGTATTTCGTTGGAATATATAATGGAATATGTTACAAAGCTTAAAAATATGGATAGAATTAAAAGTAGCTACTTAATGAACATTATAAATCAAACTTTTACCTTCTGATAACAAAGTTGAACGAGAATTATGAATCAATCAGGTTTTGAAAAGCACAAATATATAAATAATGTGTGANTCAGGTTTTGAAAAGCACAAATATATAAATAATGTGTGATTAGATTAGAGAACTATTGCAAAATTATGAAATATGACTTATAAATTATGATTGTAGGAGTTCATAGGTGAAGATATGATTTAAATGTTTTTCTTATTAGGACTACTTCAAAAGCATAGGAGCGCAGGATTAATAAAAGTGTTTTTTTTTATGACATTTACAAACTTTATTATGTGTTGCAAACAAATTATGGACCAGTTCTATCCGTCCGTTCGTCCGTCCGTCGGTGTTATAACTCAAAAACGAATTGAAAGACAGAGAAACGGTTTTCGCTAGATCGCGAATGCACTCGAAACAGACAAGATTGAAGTTAAGCCATATCCGTTAATTCTGGCTCAGTTTTATTCGCTTTGACGAAACTCCTATTTTTCTTTATGAGATTTTACATGTTAAATAAAAAGTTTTTCTCTAA